>JAVBHU010000165.1:0-35202 GCA_034768395.1 Linum lewisii | reverse complement strand
CAATAAATGGGGTTTTCTGCTCCCCTAAATCCTCGGGTTGAGGTTTTCGGTCTTGTGATATGCTTAACGTCGAAAGAGTGAATATCGGCTCACGAAACAAGGAGGATCTTGGAATGGACACAGTTTGTTGATCATCGAAGTTGGGGTCTTCCAAACGTGATGAAGCTGGAAATCACTTCGAAACGATTTTTCATTGCAGCAAAAGCAAAGCTCCATCTTATCTCGTAAACTGAAAGGTAATCGTTGCAGAATTCCGCCTATTCAATGTTTGGGGAAATTCGAGTGTGTTCTTCTAGCTCGCCAGTTTTCCACAACGGAGTTTTTCTACTGTTTGAGCAAATATGGAATATTGGGAGAGTACAACCCTAAGAAGACGTACAAGGTTTGGAGATTGATCAACACAACCAAACACAGAGCATTTCTAGGAGATATCTTGATGAACCTATCTCATGGAATCGTGCAATGGAGAGCTGATTTCAGTTGTGGTCGGAGCAAGAGGGGAATCTGTTACGATTCTAAAGTTTCGACGAGAATCTAAACATCTGGCAGAATGTCTCTTCTCTTGAAGATCAAGTGATTTTCTTGAGCCGCACCTCGTGTGTGGTAATGCACTGTGATGAGCTACTGATTAAAGGCTACGAAACACCATTCACTTTCCAAGGCTCCACGGAAACTGTAACATCTTTTACTCGCTCCCCGACGAAAAAGTATCACACTTTTGACGGCACGTATGCATCTAACGACTTGTGTGATACTAAACTTTTATTGAACTGTACATGGATGGTGCCGAATTTCCACTCCTTTGCCGACAAAGACCTAGACTGGTCTTCATCTGACATTGATGGGTCAACATTGTTAGAAGGAGCTCTTCAACCAAATTATTTCATTCAGGGTCTAACTTTCTTGCAACCTACTGATTCTTCGAATTGCGACATCTTACAAGGCGGTGAAAGCAAGAGGTCATCAACAACGAACAAGAAGCACGAGTAGGACGGCCATGGATTATGCTGCATCACGAAGGAGGTGAAGTGGTGTGTACACTAATGGACATTTTTGGGAGGATTCTCGGACCCGGTACATAATTTAGAAGACAGATTAAGAGGAAGAAACCATATGCGAGTGCTTATGGTCAACTATTGATGATGGATATTTCGGCCGGTGATTGCATATTGTTGGATACATCATCTATGGCCATTCGTTCACTTCCTACATTGCCAAGACGCAACTTCTTGTACAAGAGTAGTTTAATTTATCTGTCACCTGGAGAGTCTAGACTTTCTGTGATTATTTTTCGGCGTGATAATAGATAGGAGGAAGAGAAAGGAACGAATGAGGATTTGCAGAAAGAGGATAAAAAGGTGGAAGAAGGGGGAAGCCGCTGTGGAGAATGATGGTGCGGAAGTAGATGATGAGATGATGATGATAGTGATGATGATGATGATGGTGATAGTGATGATGATGGTGATGGTGAGATGAGATGATGAAGAAAAAGAAAAGAAGAAGACGCGAGGATAATGTTCTGTCAAGTTGGCGACGATAATTGGACACTCCTCGACGGGGTTATAAGGTGAAAAGGCTACTTTTTACGAGGATAAGATATATGGGATCAGAACATTACCAATGAAAGAGCACATGTTGGTTGAAGTTCAAGTACAAAACCCAAATGGATATGAATCGAAGTAGTTGATCGAAATATTTATGCTAATCTACGAGCACCAAGAGGAAGTTTGGACACCATGAAATGCTTGGTTTGAATCATGTGGTGAGCTCTTGCTTTTTCACATCTCTTTCGCTGGAATTGATCAACAAGTCAAGTGATCATGAAGGTAAAAGTGTTCAAGTATGATGCAAAGGCAATGAGAATGGAAGATTAGAAGATCTTGGTGATAGAGCGTTCTTTATCGATAACCATAGCATTGCTTGGGATGTTTGCCTCCAAATCCGGATTCAAGAAGAACATATTTACTTAACATGTTCGAGAGACGAAAACATATACAGGTATGACTACGGAGATGATAGTGTATCAACATGCTTTCATTGTCCTGAAATTAAGAGTGCTTCGAGTCATGAAATTGTTATGCGCTACTATTAGTGATGAATTTGTTGTTACATGATAATAATGAATGTATCGTTTTGGTGAAGTTGTTCATGTGTAATTTTTGTTATAAGCTTAGTATGATTTCTGGTTTACTCTTATAAAAAGTTTTATCTTAATCATAAATTCGTAATTAATAAATTAATTGATAAGCAGACAAATCTTTCTTGGGAGTTTTAAACTTCTGATTAAGTTTTGTAAGATAATTAAGCTGTCATGAACATCGAATAAGCTGTCCTCTAGACAAAAGAACTAATAATAGAAGGATAAAGCATACCATACCAGCATAAATAAGCTGTTCTTGACGTTATCGGAATTCCAGTGTGCAACGAGACCAGTTGATTGGTACCCAGATGCCAGAATCAATATATCCACAAACCCTTTAATTAGGTTGACCATCTCCTCCAGATAAATGTCTGGGTAGTTCCAACTTCCAACCCATCTTACTAGTCAATACCTTCTTCTTCTTCTTCGGATCAGATAGACCAAAGAGAGACAAAGCCCAGAAACCAGAATCAAGCTGCCAAAAACCTTCTGTCCGAGTAAGCTTGGCCTAATTCGAACATGGCGAAGGCTTTACCATATTAACGTGATTCAAATCAGAACTCGAGGAAGCCAACGCAGAATTAATCGACTTTCCGCCCAGAATCAGTCGAAAAACTCCAGGGGCCCTTTTGTCGCATTAAATTTAATTTGTGAGCTATATAAGTCCCTAAACTTTCTCAGTTTGGTTAATTACGTCCAATTTTTTTAATTCAAGTAGGAGCGAGTTTCATGGCAATGGATCAGCATCCAAGAAATGCTAGGTTTGGAAAGTTCCAAACCCATCCTCAACCATTAGATCTAGTTTGACACTTTGACCAATCTAATGGTCCAGATTTGTTAGGGGTATTCAAGACTTTACACAAATAAGTTAATTATTGTATTTTATTTTTTATTACACTGTCATTTAACACACTGTTGCCGTCATTAAACACACTGTCGCCAGCGACCATCGCCGGCGACCGTCTTCGGTAACTTTTACGATAACTTTTCCGACGACTTTTTCTATGATTTTTCCGAAGACTTTTTCGATGAGGACAAGTTAACCTGATTTTTACTATTAACTTATTAGCATGATTTTTTTATTCATAACTAGTTAACTAGTTAACTTGGATTTTTACAATTAACTAGTTAGTTAACATGTTTTCCGAAGACTTTTCTGGCGAGGCTCCCGAGACCGACCAAACTCATATTACTTTTCGGAGCAAGCTAATCGGGAGAGACAACTGAAACGAAATAGGAAAACACGCACAGATAGAAAAGACACTCTTGGCAGGTAATTAGTCAAATTCGATTGAGATATCGAATGTCTACTCAAATCCATTACAAATTAGTAGTAATATTAAACTCTGCGATAATTGTCTACTGCGATTACTTTAGATTATGAATCAAATCTCTGTTATAATACCGTCTATGTGCCTTTTTCATCTGATCGCATAAGCCACATTTCTTTAGTAGATTATGAATCAAACCTCTGTTATAATACCGTCTATGTGCCTTTATCATCTGATCGCATGTGCCTTTTTCATCTGATCGCATATGTGCCTTTTTCATCGGATCGCATATGTGCCTGTGCCTTTTTCATCTGATCGCATATGTGCCTTTTTCATCTGATCGCATATGTGCCTTTTCCATCAGATCGCATATGTGCCTTTTTCCATCAGATCGCATATGTGCATTTTTCATCGGATCGCATATGCGCCTTTTTCATCTGATCGCATATGTTTACAGTGCTTGCAACAAATGCCGCAACCAACCCAACAAATGCACCGACTGCGTCAAGAAAGGGACCACCAAACTGGACAGCACAAGAACTGGCAAGGCGGCCAAAAAAGCTGAGATCACGGCTCACCTGGAAAAATTAAACAAAGGTGCTGCTGTTAAGAACAAACCACAATCTGCGGGGATGCAGAGGAAGGAGGAAGAAATGAACAAGCAGAAAGCTGAGAGCAAGCAAAAGAAGAGTGCAGAACAGGAGACAGGGAAGAAGAAGAAAGCTAAGGGACAGAAGAAGAGTGGACAGCAGATGGGGAAGAAGTAATCAAGAAGGGGAAGTAATCAAGGAAATAATCTCTGTTTGCTAGCTAGCTTTAAGAATGTTTTCAAGTACTTTCTCACTCCAGTTTCATACCTTCCAAGGATGAAGATCTGCTCCCTTAAGAGATCTCTTTTGAGGCATATATCGAATGCCTAAGTTGAACAGTCAAACTTGTCAGCTACTGATTGTGAGAAATAAACTGGATATATTTGATGAAACTATCACGTTGTGATTATTAACAGGTCAAGGTTTGAACCTTCTCGAATTTGTAATGTTGGCTGCTGTGCAGGAAAAGGAGCAACATTCTGGGGTCGTAGTCTGCATAATGCTCTACCTGTTAAAGTTAAAGGAAAAAACTGTAAGACATTGAAACATAGTGCAGGCGTTGTGCAAACTAGACATGATTGAAGAAACGGGCATCCTCACTCACCTGCATATCGTGAAAATCCTTCCCAGAGTGTGGATTAGCTTCGAACAGTGCATGTAGATACAGATGCAAGAAATATCTCGAATCACACTGAGCTTTTGAGGACAGAAGTTGCGAGACAACATCTGATGGAGATATCATTTCCCTGTTTTGCATGAATAGAAAACTGGACAACCTGCAAAAGAATATCCATAGGAAACATCCTCAAAAATTGAACGAAGTTGTCAGAAAACATGGATAAAGAAAGTAAAATGACCAACTGAATAATCAGTCTATCAGAATACAGGATTCCATAACAAGGGCTGGCTTCTTTTCAGCAGATTGGTAGTTAAACTGGAAATTGTACAACAGTTGTTAATTACCAGCAATAGCAAACTATATATAATGAAGTAGCCATGAAGAAACATTACATCGCAATAACACGAGTTTTTGGGAGAAGTTCATAATTGGTTTACATAACATACATATTCCTCAACAGCAACATAATAGAATAAAGAGCTGCAGGGACAGATGTCTGTATAAATGATGAGCATTATCAAACCTTTTGGTGGATGACATCTTGTAAGTTGTGCTTCTCGATGAAATCAAATAATTCAGGTTTCAAAAGCTGAAAAGAAGATGATAAACAAATAGAGATCATGTTAAAATTGGCAAAACACAGTTCTTACCAGTAAAAAACATTCCATAGCGAAAAAGAAAAACTTACATCGGCATATAGCAAAAAAGCCTTCTCATATTGCCCATCTAATACATACAACTCAGCTAGAGCCTGATATAAGAAAAACAGTCTGAAGCCTGATATAAGAAAAACAGTCAGAAGAATGATCTATAGGTAGACAAAGTTTGAAGGAGTTGAAGAATCATAACAGTCACCTCTTTGAGTGCGTCAGTAATGGAAGAATTATTTAGCTGAGGTTCTACAGCTGCTATAACTGTTGTTGCAGAGTAGATTATAGATGGCCACGATTTAACAGTTGACAACAGATCCTTATGGAAAGATTGGTTTGTAGCTAGTGCTACGAGAGCAACCTGTGGGAAAACATTGGATCAACATCTTGATATCAAACAATGGAAAAATGATGACAGATTGGACTAACTATTCAACAATCGAAAGGAAACCAAGGAAAACTTAGACCTTGACATCCTCCAAATATGCCAAACTCAGCTTCTAAAAGATCTCCATGTTTTCTTTCACAGATTCACCTCTAGATCTATGCTTCCAACGATTTCAGTTCGAAGAAAACAAATCAGTAAGCACCTGTAATACATAACAGTAGTGAATTAGTTCATATAAACCAATCTGAAGCAATATAACATTCAAAAAACAAGCAAGGAAGATCACAACAATCTCTCAAAATTCAGCAGAACCATCACATATGGTTACAAAGAAACCAGACTCATATAAATTGCAGATTAACACTGAAATAATGATAAAACTCTGATTAAATCAAGTATCATAGAACGAAAACCATTAAAAAAATGTTTGAAGAACAGAGATCTACACATCTAAATGACAGATCTAACCAAAAGGATAGGTGCTCTCTCAAAAGTCAGCAGAAATCATCACATATGGCTACAAAGAAATCAGACTCGTATAAATTGCAGATTAACACGAAATAATGATATAAACTCTCATTAAATCTAATCTTATAGATCGAAAACAAATAAAAAATGTTTCAAGAAACAGAGATCTACACATCTAAATGACAGATCTAACAAAAAGTAGGGCTGGCAGTTCGGTTCTTTTGCATTAGGTTTTTTGGTCCTTTCCTAGATTTCGTTTCGCTCTGATACCAATTGAATACGTACAAACACGATACAATTTTTTCTTGTCAGACAAATCCTTATTCCTCGTTTGGTAACCCTTTTCTGACCAAGTTTTAGTTTTCATAATTTCTAGTTTTACTTGTTCTTTTGTTTTCTTTTGAAGAGTCCTAGATTAGTCAAAATATGCCTAAGGACTTTTTTCTTTGATGTCAAAAATGGCATACTATCTTTTGTATGTTTCATATTTTGGTTTTTAAAGATAATATACTACCTATATTATTATACAATTGCTATTGTATGTTAATATTTCTACGTTTAGACTTCATAAACCATTCCTTTGCTGTTTTTATTATTTATTTTATCAGTTGGGCACTTATTCTTTTTATTCTAATGGGTTTTCGCTATATAGACCTATAGCATTTTTCTCGATTAATTCGATCAGATCTATCATTAATTGATCTTCTCGAATATATTGAATTTTTGTTTCTGGTATTTCTCTCAATTCTTTATTTTCGTTATTCATGTAATCTTTGTATTCTAAAAGTTCTTTCTTGATATCCTTCCAGGATTCGGGTTTCTACTTATTCTTGCGTCTACTTTGATTATGAGTCTATCAAAGTAATAGATTATTTTATTTAAATCTTCGTCCATTTTTATATTTATTACTTAAATCAGTAATCATTTGTTTTAGTTTTTCTATCTCACTATTATCCTGGTTCTGATGAATTATCGTAATATTTCTTATATCTTCTTCCTGATCCTGATCGTCTAATTCCTTTGGTTGAAATCTTTCTGATTGGGTTAATCTTCTGACTTGGTTTATTTTTCTAGGATCTTGTTGGATGGATCTTCTACTAGATTCTATTTTTACTATTTTTAATGGTGTTTCTAAACGAATTATTGGTCTAAATAGGTCTTCTATGGTGATAACTTCTTTATCCTTAAATGTTAAACTATGATGACTATTTGTCAAAGCGTAATTTATTTGGTATGTTACTGAAAATGGTTTGCTATTTTCTTTCATAAGATCGTTTCTTTTTAATTCATATTTTATAATTATTGATGAGTCTAGATTTTCATCTGATAGACTTAGTCCTTGTTGTAAATTTATATCAAATTTTATTATTCCATAACTTAGATTTCCTGATCCTTTGGCGATGATACTTTCTTCTTGGTTTATAATCCTATCATCCCTGATTTCTAATTCTATGGGAGCGTTGATTCCTAACTTCATGGTAGATTTAATTATAATTTGAATTGTACTAATGTGTATATAAGCTATTTTCGATCGCTCTTCTGGTTTTAACTTACTTATTCTATTCCTAATTTGTTCTTTATTGATGATTTGTACTAGAAAATTTCCATTTGCCTGATTAAACGGGATTGCTACTTCTCCTATCATCTTACCGTATTTTATTATATTATCTCTGTTAAAAAGCTTTGATAAGAAAGATTTTGTTACAAAGTTTTGTGTTTCTGATAATGTGAAATTTGTTCTTTCTTTTATTTTCTTAACATCTATTAATCCATCTAGAAAATAATTATCTTCTTCTTGTCTTTGAATATAATCAAACATATTATCACTATTTTCTGTCATTAGAAGGAGAGTAAAAGTTTTATACCTGAGTGGCTTCGTTGATGGATCTTGATCCGTTCTTGCTTCTGTTCTTCGTGCCTTCTTATATGGTTGATTTGTGGGTAGTTGGTGATTTGGTATTATTTGGTGGTTTAGATATTGCGTTTGTAGGAATCCAGGAAATAAATTCCAATCCTACGTTTGGCCTCCAGGATAGAAATCCAAGCCAACGAGAGGGTAAGTGAGAGACTTTCTTTTCTCTTTAAAACCACTCTGATTTATTTATTCATAAACCTTCTCCTTATATAGGGGAAGGAGGGGCGCTGATAACGTCAATGCTTACATCATAACAAAAGAAAGAAACGACAAAAACTAAAAGTTTGAAAGTTTACATTTGCACGACTTTTTTGGTGGGAGTCGGCTAACCCATCGTTTTCTTTTTCTCTATTTCATCTTTAATAATGCAGTATTTTTAATAATGGTTTCTTCCATTATTTCTGATGAAGATGATGTTGATGTGGCTGCTGCCGACACTTTCGTTGCTCCATTGTTTTCTTCTGGATTGTGTTCTTCAATATTTTCTTCACACCACTCACAAAAGTGGTCTTCGTAATTAATTAGTGATCTGCATAACTGCTTCTTGATTGGTATAGGTAGTACCTAAGGGTTCCACCTAATTCGGTGAAGTCCTTTGTCATCCTGATAACTGCTTCCCATTCTTCCGCAATTAGTTGGGTTTTTGCCCTGCTGATTATGATTATATCTGAACTGCTATAATTCACTTTTGTTGGACTATTTGGTTCAATATTGGTCAAGGCTCTACATACTGCAAGTAATCCTTTAACCAAATAATCCGGCCTTTTTTCATAGTCCTTTAGATTATCCCTCGATGGATAATCATTGTTCGAGACCCCCATAAGAATGACGGCCTTTGTTCCCAGAAGTAGTTTTTGGCTTTCATCAAAGATAGGTAACTACTGGTGTATTTGAGGAAGATTTCTCTTCCTTTTGCAAATAATTCTATGTATCTCCGAATTATGAATTCCATTTTTTGAGGAAAACATTTGAATACCTTTGAAGTTGTTGTATAGATGGTATCCAGTAGTCCGTATTGATGTAGGTCGAATATTAATTCTGGTGTTGCTTCTTCTGTTGCTACGGCTTTTGGTCCACCTCTGTTGACAGGGTAAAATTCCATCGTGGTATTTTGTTCCAATTTATCTCGTAGTTTATTATTGCATCCCAATGAGTCATGAAATTCTGGAATGTTGGTCTTCTTGCTTCTTCTTTTTCTTTGGTTGTCGGTATATTTTTGATACTTGGTATCTTCATCATCATTTTCTGTTGTATTGGTTGTCCTGTTGGTCCTTTTAAGGCTACTGCCTTGTATAATTGCTGGAACGCTCGTTCTGCTTCTTCCTTGGTTTTATATGATTGATGCTGGACCGGCTTTCCTGTGATATGTTGGGATACTATTGCCCAACTGTTGTAGATTCCTCTGAATGGTCCGTTAAATATAACGTACCATTTACTATTTTTCCTCTCATCTTCTTCATAACCTTCTTTTTCTTTTTCTTCATTTTCCACCATGTCTGCCCATCTTGTTGGTTTGCTGGTGGAGGCTTGTTGCTTCACTTCCCTGCTGTTGTTGCCAGATTGTTTTTGTTCCTCCATTGGTTTATTTTTTTGAAGAATGTTGATGGTGTTTTTTAGTTCTTCTATCTCCCCCCTGCAGAGAGAGACCTGGTCATCGAGTGCTTGTAGCTTCTCCAATTTCTGCATCATTTGGTTCGTTAATGTTTTGATGATTCCCTCCATTCCCTTGTTAGAGCGTCGGTGAAAGGATTGTTGCTGGATTTGATGTACTTCAGATATGGGTTGTAGTAGTGCAGTTGTTGTTGCCACCGGATTAATCGTCCTTTGTTGAAGTCCGCTTGTAATTTGTACCTCCAAAAACCTGTTACATACTTAGAATCGGTTTGAAGCTCAAACCTTGTTGATAATAATTCTAGTTTCCATTTTTTCAATGTTCTGAGACAAGCTAGTGTCTCTAATTCATGTATTGGATAATTCTGTTCGGTAGAGTAAATGTTCCAGAAATATATTTGCATAATTTCTTAGAATATTTATCACTATTGAACGAAATTGATGATACTCGAGAATCCGAAGATTCAATAATTCTGTCCGAAGACTGATAATCTTTAGGCTTTTCGCCAGAGATATTAACCTCATTTTGTTTCATGATATTACCAAAATTATCCATTTGTAATAATTCTTTGCCATTTTGAATGGCTAGCATACATCGGCCCATGTATCTTTTGATGCATCGGTCTGGATTATCAAAAAGTCTTTTTCACATGGATTATATAATTTTGGTAAATGCTGGCATTTTTCTTTCATTAGTAAAACTATTTTTGTATCTTGATCATTCCATGACCAAGGTGTTTTCTCAGAAATCTTTTTCTGCAAATACTTTCTTTCTTTTGCAAGGTTCTTCAAAAATCCTTGTTCACTTATATAATTTAAACAACCAAGAAAACGTTGAATTTGTTTCCTATTCTCCAGTTGATTAGGAAATTTATTAATTTTTTCTTTAGTATTGGGTGATAATTCAATTTCACCAAAATTGTTTATTTTCATGCCAAGATACTCAATTTCTTCCTGAATGAGTTTCGATTTCTTTTTGGAAATAATTAACCCTTTTTCTTTTATTCGATTTAAAACGATTAAAAGCTTTTCACCATGATCTTCCTTAGTTTGATTAGTAAAAATAATTATATCATCAATATAAGCAAGGCAAAAGTCTTGTAATCCTTCTAAATTATGATCCATAAAACGTTGATAAATAGCTGGTGCTTGTTTTAATCCGAAAGGTAAAACATTCCATTCATAATGTTTTTGTGGTGGACATGAAAAAGCTGTTAATGGTTTGTATTTTCATGCAGTCTTAGCTAGGGCTGTTGACGAACCAAGCTGCTCGTGTTCGGCTCGGTGTTCGCTCGGAAAAAGCTCGATCGTGACTCGGCTCGAAACGAACCGAGCTGGCTCGCGAGCCGGCTCGTTTATAAACGAGCCGAGCTCGAGCTCATGCCTGCTCGGCTCGGCTGGCTCGCGAGCCAGCTCGGTTCGTTGGCTCGAACGATGCAGCTCGCGAGCTGGCTCGTTACACGGCTCGTCGAGCAGCTCGAGAATGGCTCATGAGCTGGCTCGATTAAGTAGCTCGCGAGCTAGCTCGATTTTGGAGCTCGCGAGCTAGCTCGATTTCGTAGCTCGTGAAATGGCTCGATTTTGGCTAATGAAATGGTTCGATTTTTGGCTCGATTTTGGCAAACGACCTCGATCCGAGCTTAACGAGCCTACACGAGCTCGAGCTCGAGCTCGAGCTCGTGTAGGCTCGTTAAGCTCGAGCTCGAGCTCTACTCAAGCTCGGGCTCGTTTAGACTTGTTAACGAGCCTTAACGAGCTCGAGCTCGTGTAGGCTCGTTAACGAGCTAGCTTCGAGCCGAGTCGAGCCGAGCTCGAGCCAAGAAAACTTTGGTCGAGCCGAGCTCGAGCTCGAGTGTGAAAGCTTGACACGAGCTCGAGCCGAGCTCGAGCCAGCATTCAAACCTCACGAGCCGAGCTCGAGCTGGGCAAAACTCGCTCGACTCGGCTCGTCAGCACCCCTAGTCTTAGCTGCCAATATCCTGATTTAGCATCTAAACTACTAAACCACGTTTTTTCCCTTAAGTCTTTCTAATATGTAATCTTTTCGTGGTAACTTATAACTGTCTCCTATGGTATTTTCATTTAGTTTTTTGTAATTAATTACCATTCGTCTCTTCCCCCTTTTTATTTCATTATTATTTTCGACATAGAATGCAGGTGCACTATGTGGACTTATACTTTCTCTAATGATTCCTTTATCTAGGAGTTCTCTACATTCCTTCTGAAATTCTTCTACATCTCTTTGAGTATATTGAATTTTATTTGGTACATGACTTCTATTGTTGGATCTTTTAATTTTATTTCTATTAATTCGACATTCTTATTTTTCTCTAGATCTAATGGATGTTCACTACATATTTCATCCAAGTTTTTTCAATTATTCCATGGCTTATCTGATATATTCAAGTCTATTTTGTATATTTTGTAAAACGATTTTTAAGGCTTCATTTTTCGTTATTATTTTTGTTGTAACCATTCTAGATTCTTGATTTTTCATTCTTGGGGCTTTTAGACTAATACTTTTTATTCTTTGAATAAAAGGTTGATATAGTTTAAGGAAATTGTTTCCTATTATTAGATCTAATCCAGAGTCATGTTGATATATGGTTTTTGCAGTTGGGCAATAGTATCCCAACATATCACAGGAAAGCCGGTCCAGCATCAATGATATAAAACCAAGGAAGAAGCAGAACGAGCGTTCCAGCAATCATACAAGGCAGTAGCCTTAAAAGGACCAACAGGACAACCAATACAACAGAAAATGATGATGAAGATACCAAGTATCAAAAATATACCGACAACCAAAGAAAAAGAAGAAGCAAGAAGACCAACATTCCAGAATTTCATGACTCATTGGATGCAATAATAAACTACGAAGATAAATTGGAACAAAATACCACGATGGAATTTTACCCTGTCAACAGAGGTGGACCAAAAGCCGTAGCAACAGAAGAAGCAACACCAGAATTAATATTCGACCTACATCAATACGGACTACTGGATACCATCTATACAACAACTTCAAAGGTATTCAAATGTTTTCCTCAAAAAATGGAATTCATAATTCGGAGAATACATAGAATTATTTGCAAAAGGAAGAGAAATCTTCCTCAAATACACCAGTAGTTACCCTATCTTTGATGAAAGCCAAAAACTACTTCTGGGAACAAAGGCCGTCATTCTTATGGGGTCTCGAACAATGATTATCCATCGAGGGATAATCTAAAGGACTATGAAAAAAGGCGGATTATTTGGTTAAAGGATTACTTGCAGTATGTAGAGCCTTGACCAATATTGAACCAAATAGTCCAACAAAAGTGAATTATAGCAGTTCAGATATAATCATAATCAGCAGGGCAAAAACCAACTAATTGCGGAAGAATGGGAAGCAGTTATCAGGATGACAAAGGACTTCACCGAATTGGGTGGAACCCTTACGGTACTACCTATACCAATCAAGAAGCAGTTATGCAGATCACTAATTAATTACGAAGACCACTTTTGTGAGTGTGTGAAGAAAATATTGAAGAACACAATCCAGAAGAAAACAATTGAGCAACGAAAGTGTCGGCAGCAGCCACATCAACATCATCTTCATCAGAAATAATGGAAGAAACCATTATTAAAAATGCTGCATTATTAAAGATGAAATAGAAAAAAGAAAACGATGGGTTAGCCGACTCCACCAAAAAAGTCGTGCAAATGCAAACTTTCAAACTTTTAGTTTTTGTCGTTTCTTTTCTTTTGTTATGATGTAAGCACTGACGTTATCAGCGCCCCTCCTTCCCCTATATAAGGAGAAGGTTTATGAATAAATAAAGCAGAGTGATTTAAAGAGAAAAGAAAGTCTCTCACTTACCCTCTCGTTGGCTGGATTTCTATCCTGGAGGCCAAACGTAGGATTGGAATTTATTTCCTGGATTCCTACAAACGCAATATCTAAACCACCAAATAATACCAAATCACCAACTACCCACAAATCAACCATATAAGAAGGCACGAAGAACAGAAGCAAGAACGGATCAAGATCCATCAACGAAGCCACTCAGGTATAAAGCTTTACTCTCCTTCTAATGACAGAAAATAGTGATAATATGTTTGATTATATTCAAAGACAAGAAGAAGATAATTATTTTCTAGATGGATTAATAGATGTTAAGAAAATAAAAGAAAGAACAAATTTCATATTATCAGAAACACAAAACTTTGTAACAAAATCTTTCTTATCAAAGCTTTTTAACAGAGATAATATAATAAAATACGGTAAGATGATAGGAGAAGTAGCAATCCCGTTTAATCAGGCAAATGGAAATTTTCTAGTACAAATATCAATAAAGAACAAATTAGGAATAGAATAAGTAAGTTAAAAACCAGAAGAGCGATCGAAAATAGCTTATATACACATTAGTACAATTCAAATTATAATTAAATCTACCATGAAGTTAGGAATCAACGCTCCCATAGAATTAGAAATCAGGGATGATAGGATTATAAACCAAGAAAAAGTATCATCCCAAAGGAATCAGGAAATCTAAGTTATGGAATAATAAAATTTGATATAAATTTACAACAAGGACTAAGTCTATCAGATGAAAATCTAGACTCATCAATAATTTAAAAATATGAATTAAAAAGAAACGATCTTATGAAAGAAAATAGCAAACCATTTTCAGTAACATACCAAATAAATTACGCTTTGACAAATAGTCATCATAGTTTAACATTTAAGGATAAAGAAGTTATTACCATAGAAGACCTATTTAGACCAATAATTCGTTTAGAAACACCATTAAAAATAGTAAAAATAGAATCTAGTAGAAGATCCATCCAACAAGATCCTAGAAAAATAAACCAAGTCAGAAGATTAACCCAATCAGAAAGATTTCAACCAAAGGAATTAGACGATCAGGATCAGGAAGAAGATATAAGAAATATTACGATAATTCATCCCGAATCAGGATAATAGTGAGATAGAAAAACTAAAACAAATGATTACTGATTTAAGTAATAAAATATAAAATGGACGAAGATTTAAATAAAATAATCTATTACTTTGATAGACTCATGATCAAAGTAGACGCAAGAATAAGTAGAAACCCTAGAATCCTGGAAGGATATAAAGAAAGAACTTTTAGAATACAAAGATTACATGAATAACGAAAATAATGAATTGAGAGAAATACCAGAAACAAAAATTTTAATATATTCGAGAAGATCAATTAATGATAGATCTGATCGAATTAATCGAGAAAAATGCTATAGGTCTATATAGCGAAAACCCATTAGAATAAAAAGAATAAGTGCCCAACTGATAAAAATAAATAATAAAAACAGCAAAGGAATGGTTTATGAAGTCTAAACGTAGAAATATTAACATACAATAGCAATATGTATAATAATATAGGTAGTATATTATCTTTAAAAACCAAAATATGAAACATACAAAAGATAGTATGCCATTTTTGACATCAAAGAAAAAAGTCCTTAGGCATATTTTGACTAATCTAGGACTCTTCAAAAGAAAACAAAAGAACAAGTAAAACTAGAAATTATGAAAACTAAAACTTGGTCAGAAAAGGGTTTACCAAACGAGGAATAAGGATTTGTCTGACAAGAAAAAATTGTATCGTGTTTTGTACGTATTCAATTGGTATCAGAGCAAAACGAAATCTAGGAAAGGACCAAAAAACCTAATGCAAAGAACCGAACTGCCAGCCCTAACAAAAAGGATAGGTGCCACAAAACAAATAGCTCCTAACGAAAGGTCAAAGGTTATACCTTTATGAAGAACATTCTCTGTTCATCGTTGAGGAACAACAAAGAGGGTGTATCTACGCAACATCGCTGACGGACATACCCTGTTCACCGGTAAGGTTTTCCTACGCAACAAAGATGAGTTCCTTTACCGTCAAAAGTCTATATTGAATACACAAACAGAACATATAAAACAAAGATGAGACATTTACCGTCAAAAAACGACCGGAACTCTTACCTGAGTGATGAAGACGGCATCTTAGGAGGAAGAGAAAAACGAGGGTACAGAGTTGAGATTGAGAACAGAAGAGTTGGACGGCAGAGAAGTTGTGAGAGAGAAGAGTTTTTGAGTTGTGCGGAAGAGAGAGATGAGATGAGATGAGTAATGCTATAGATTTGTTTAGGTTATATCTTATTTTTCAACGGTTGAGATTTGTTTCGTGGAGATAGGGGTGGAGAAATCACGCCTTGATTGGGCTGACTGGGCCTATAATTTTTTCAATCAAACCTATAATAGCCATTAGGGTTTTCCTAATTATTATTATTTTTTACGGCTCTGACAAATTAACAGACCTCGCACGGTTGATTGATGGCAGTAAAATTGCCTTTGACTGCGTCCCTTTCACTTTCATTTCAAATTTTGTTAAATTAATTTCGAAATAAATAAATTTATTGATTGTTTATTTTTTTGGGAATTAATTGTTTTAATTTTATTAATTATGCAAAGATCAAATCATCCTAATTAATTATAAACATAAAATTATCATATATTAGATAATAGAAAAGTCACCGGAACCACGTCCAACTAATATTGGATGGAATGTACCGGTTGATGGAGTTCGGTAATATCATACTAGAGGCAGGTTGTTACTCCGAGATCAACCAAGAAAAAAGGTTGCGTTTGTTAGGAGAGTGAAATACGGTTGGTCATGTATATGCTATCAAGGCCAAGACGATCGTTGTTTTCCTTTAATACTAATTTAGGATCAGAATCTCCGGACTAATTGTGTGAAACTTTGAACGATTTCTGTTTGATTCCAACCATTTGCAAGGAGGGTAAAATTGTCCATTTAAAAAATTTAGTTGTAAACTGAGTTGAAACACTTTTTGAGTTAAGTTGTGCAGAAGAAGTAAGGGAGAGAGAGAGATGAGATATTGAGATTACGCTATGGATTCTTTCTCAGTGGGCTGACTGCGTCAATCAAACCTATATTAATATTATTTTTTTATTATTTTTTTAACAGAATATAATATTATTTAATCGGCCTAGGGTTTCGTATAGATTTATTTTTATGAGCTGTCTTTGTCACGCGTTTTCTCTCCTTAGTTTATGAGAATAATAATAATGCTAGAAAAAAAAAAGAGAGGCTAGAAAATAGGTATTGATTTTTCTTTTTTAAGCCCTTATCTTTTGTAAGCATATTTAAAAATTAAAATGAATATTATTGTCTAGAAACATCTATAATATTTAGTAATAATCGAGCTAGTCCACGAGCTCTGGATTTGAGCCAACTCGCGAGCTTCTTTGCGATCCATATAACAAGTCATTTCTTGAGATGATCCACGATCCTTTTGATGAGCTCTAACGAGCTAGCTCCCGAGCTTCGTCATTCGAGCTGGCGAGCGGAGCAGGCATGAGCTCGAACTCGGCTCGTTTGCAATCGAGTCAACTCGTGAAAGCTCGAACCGAATATTAATCAAATTTTTTTCGAACTAATCACCGAGCTTACTCGCGAGCAACTTAGGTTCGTCAATAGCCCTAGTTTCATTCTCATATTTTTCTTTAAGTTAGTTTCATTCTCATAATTATTCTTATTATGTTAATTTCACCCGAGGGGTATTGCAATGGTGTTAACATGTTACCTATTTATGATTGTTGGTGAAATCATGGATGCTAGAGAAGTAGGTTCAGCTTGGAGTCGGGGATATAACGGGTTCAGGTTTACCCGTTACCTGGATTACATAAGTTTTATTATTTTCTGTATTTTTAGTTTTTATTCGGGAATATACTTGATGGGTATCGGGTAAACATGTTACTTAGTTGGGGGATGGGGATGATTGTGATTTTCAATCATTTAAGTTAACGAGACGGGTACGGGTAAAATCTAGTAGCTAAATAGGTGGGTAGTTGATATATATAAGCAAACACGTTTCCATGGGAACCCGTTGCCAAGCCTATAGTTAAGAAAAAAAGAAAAATGATGAAGGATAAAATGAAAGAGGTTATTGAATTTTCAGAGTTCTTTCCGCGCTACGGCGACGTCAGATATCTCCCCGTTGGTGATATTTCCTCTGGCTTCGGGACAAGAAGACGCAACTGGAGGATGGTCATTATCGGGATGCCCATGGAGATTGTCAGATTGAGATGCAAACTCATTTGTCAGGTTAATATTTCGAGAATATCACCATGCTCACATATCTAAAAAAAATGTTGTTACACACTTCTCAAAAAACGGATCCTAACATGAACAATGTTACTAATGAAGAGGAGGAAGTTTTCCATTTTGAAAATAAACTCATTCAGGATCCAGGAAGGTGTTGATCATGCTGAGAGAAGTGCATTGATTATAATTTTTTGGGATCAATCAAGAAGTCGGATGTGAATTTGGGACGATGATGTTAAGCAACCTTGTGTAAATTTGTATACAAGTCAAAGGTGTTACAACTAAAATTATTGGAGGAGTAGTTGGATTCCATGTAATATTCTCGTGTGTATATATGGTATGGGTATGGGCTATTCTCATCTCCAATAGTGGCCCGATTTAACCTACTCGATAAAGATTTCACATAAAGATTATTGTTTCGTATCATGGGTTAGTTACACAAATGGTTACCGATCTTCGGCTAAATAACTCATCACTCATCGGTCTTTACAAAATTTCCCTTCCATTACTGAGTTTTTACCCATTATCCTAGAGGTCACTAGCATCTACGAACATCCATTTTTTCATCCATCCGCCTACGTGACGATGCCATCTAGGTAATCACATCACCTGAATTGCCACATCAACTAAACCCAACCCCAAACTCAAACACCCACTCAATTACTCAAACAATTACCAAACCAAATTTAATCATTTCCTCCTCCTTCCTCTTCCTTATCCTCTCCTCCTCACCACAACCACCAAAGACTCCAACGCCACCCTCGCTCCCCACAACCGTCGGGATGCCGCCATCATCGGCGACTAGGAAGCTCCGGCCGATCTGCTCTTCCTCTTCTCTCTCTCCTTTTTTCCCTTGCCATCATCGCCTCTTATTATCTCCTCTTTCCCTCACCATCATCGCCTCTCCTCTTTCCATTGCCATTAGGGCTGAAGCCATCAGCAAGCCATGGCGGCTCCCTTGATGCAGTCGGCTCTGGAGAGAAAACCAAACCAAACTCCTCTAGTTCCTTTTCCTCTCCGACCAAACTTCGATGTCCTCCACCATTCCCCATCGTCGTCGCTGTCTTCCACCAGATCTATGTACCACGCTCGAAACCTCAAGTCCAACGGATGAGGTCGTCGAAGCAGATCCAGATCTGAAGTTGGTCCTCCCCAAGATCTAAAAAAATTGAGCCCTAAACTCGTCGTCATCGTCCGCCTACTTAGACTCGTCGTCATCGTCCGCCTACTTAGACTCGTCGCCGACCGCCCATCCCTTCGGCCTCAAGCCTCATCGTCCCTTTCCGCTCTTCGTCCGCCGTTCCACAACTCCGACCAGCGACCCACCTACTCACAGCTTTTTTAGACCTGGGGGAGGACGTCGGTGGTGGAGGATAGGGGTTGAGATCTGAAAGATTGAAGGAAGAAGGGAAGATGAGGGAGAGAGAAGAGAGAAGAGGAAGAGCATATCGGCATCGGCCGGAGCTTCCCAACAGTCGATGGCGGAGACATCCCTACGGTGGTGGGAAGCGATGGTGGCGGTGGTTGTGGCGGAGGAGAGGAGGAGGAGGAGGAAAGAGTTAGATTTGGTTTGGTAATTATTTGGGTAATTGGGTGGGTGTTTGGGTTTTGCTTTGGGGTTTAGGTTTAGTTGATGTAGCAATTTAGGTGACATGGTTGTCTAGATGGCATCGTCACGGAGGCGAATGACGGAAAAATGAATGTATATAAACACACCTCTAGGATAATGGGTCAAAACTTAGTAATGGAAGATAATTTTTTTTTGTGGGAAAAGATAAATTTTTTAAATGTCGGTGAATGACGGGTTATTTGGCTAAAGATTGGTAACCATTTGTTTAACCAACCCTCCATGCTATTGATGCAAATAAATTAAATTAACTAGCTAAAACATTAACTACTTTATTCTTAGATACTTAATTAACAAAATCAATAATGTTACAAGGGTGGTTATAAAGCACAACAAAGTCATATAATTTATTTACAGGTCGTTGGTTATAAAGCACAACAAAGTCATATAATTTATTTACAGGTCGTTTGATTTTGAGATTTGGGTAAAAGTTATTTGAAATAGCAAGGAGTTTGAAATAAGAGAGATTTTTAATAAGCAAACTATTTCGTAAATAACTTGTTTGGTTGGTAAGAGACCTTAAAATGAGGAAATGATTCTAATTTATGAAAAAAAAATATTTAATTATATTATTTATAAAATGACCAACATGCCCCTACCTTTATTTAATTTCATTAGTTTATTTTACATTTTAGGTAAGTCAATTTGGGGGTCGTTTGGTATAGGGGAAATCCAGCTGTGTTTCTTGGAAACTCTGTATTCTGAGATATCCTTGTTTGTTTACTGTCTAATGGAGCTGAAGTTTTGTATTTCAGATACCCAGAGTTTCTTATTGTCTCCAGAATGTGTATTCTGACAATTTCTACTTTTATCAGAAATTCTGACTTCCCCCAAATAGAATAATGAGACCCACTGTCTTCCCCTCCTATTTTATTTACCAAATATACATGTCAAACAATGTAATTTAACATCCTCCAACTTTTAACAAACACTTTTTCACCATTCCCCTATTTTCATATTTCCCCTAATTCTCAATCCCCTATACCAAACGACCCGTATTTTTCACTCAAATCATTAGAGATTTGTGAATATGAAGGAATTTCAAAAGGAATGTAAAATCCTCTTCGAGGCTATAAAATGATTTCAAATCACCTTCATTTCTCTTGCATTTTATTGTTCCAAATAGATAATTTCGTTCAAATCACCTGGGCCCACCAAATCACCTCCCAAATCCCTCTAAAATTAAAAAAGCAAACTACCCCTAATTTTTGGTTGATCCATCTCTTTTACAATATAGAACCTACACTATCATTTGAAAACAATTTGCGATTTTGTCTATCCATTTATGCTGATTTCTGTATTGTCTAGTTTGGTTTGTGATGTTCAACTGTTATTAAACAACAAGACAAATTAATGGTTTCCTTGTAAAATTGTTCCAGCCTGGTCGCCTGGTCCAATAATGGAGGCCCAAGCTTGTTGGTCCTCCCGGAGTGTTGTACCTCGTAAGTAGCGTGAGGGGTAGTCAGTTCAAGGAAAAGGGGAGGCGATCAGTTTAAGGAATGGGAGAGGAAGGAGAGTAACGTACCGCGGAGCGTTTGTCCGCTGGGTAAAAGTGTTGTCCTCTGGTTAATAGGGTGTACGGGGGTATTTATAGTACCCCTGCCTTGGTCGCCAAGGCTGAATCTTAGCCACTCGTTTGTAGCTCCCGTAGGATGTTGACACGTGTCCGCTCTGTCTTGGAAACCTAAGTGTCGCCGAGTAACCCTAGGAGGCCGCCGAGCTGGGCCGTCGCTTTGGGCCTCACTCCACTTCCTGGGCCTGCCTGTTCGGCCCATCTGATTTACCGCCTGGGTCCGGACCCTCTGCCCTAGCCGCTGTGTTCGGGCCGCCATGTGGGTCGCCTCGTGGGCCGTCGTGTGGGCCTTAGGACTTCGTCGGGCTGGGCCCATCAATTGCCCCAAGCCCTTAGTCGAGCTTTGCTTGGCTGAGGGTTACTTATAACTTGGATCGCTCGTCTCGTGATCGCCGTAAGAGGACCCATCAATTGCCCCCGAGCCCTTAATGCGAGTTTTGCTTGGCTGAGGGCTTACTTATAACTCGGATCGCTTGTGTTGTGTCGCTTTATCGCATTGCTATCCTATCGCCTTATTGCCTTGTCATTTGTTGCTTTGGTGTCTTGGTTCTTATCGCCTTGTCTCTTTTGTCGCTGCTTTCTATTGCGCCCTTCTTTCCAGTCTTTCACGCCACCTCTCTACCGCTCGGGGCATCATGGTCTTTTATTCCTACCTTGCTGGAGAAGCTGGGGAAATCGGGGTATTTTAGTAATTGCCCAGAAAGCCATCATACCTTATCCCTTCAGACGTCATCTCAGCCGCGCGTGGCCCCCAATGAAACGTCGCGACGGCTCACCTTCCCGCCAACACGCTTTTTTAACCGCGCGTGTGACTCACTCATTCACCGCGACGGTTCCATTCCCGCTCATTGCACTCCTATATAAATCCCCTTCTTACCGTCTCCCTCCTTTTTTTACTCCTTCTCTGACACCTTGACTCCCCATTTTTTACAGTCTTCTTGCCTCTACTGCTTCCTTACTCCTTCCGGCGAGTCCTCCACCATCTTCTCCTTCCCCGTTGATCGGAAAACGTTCGTTTCTCCTTCTTCCGATCACCCGAAAACGTTTATCTCTTCCTGCCATTTTCAGATGTCTGGAGCCCCCCGACGCCCACTGGTACGTGACTCCTCCTCTCTTTCTCACTGCATTGCCGTCCTGCCGTGTGCTTCCTTCTCTTTTCCGCTTCTTGTTGTGTTTTTTTTTTTTGAACCATGGATTCCGCCTCCGATAGCCAAAACCAAAGTCATTCCTATTCCGCTGGTACCGATTCTTCACCCTCTCCTTCATCTTCCTCTTCGTCCTCTCCTTCTTCTTCCAGCCATTCCCCTGAACGGGCAACCTTAAACCCCCATCTACAGCCGAAACCTCGTCTGCCCATATTTCCGACTTTAGCAGAGGAGAATTTTGATGAATCTCCTGCCCTGCCTTTTGGGGTCCCCACCAAAAAGGATTCGAGCGAGCCCGTCATGGGGTCGAGATTGACCCTGAGGCGACTAGAGTCACCGGCTCCTACTCCATTGGTAACTGGCGATCTATGTGGGGAAGAGCTACCTGTGACGAGCGTACGGTCATCGGCCCGGGCTACTTTCCTTCAAGGTCAGTGGAGAAGATCGCCCGCTTCTTCGTTCGCCATGCTGCCGCCTACTTGGGAATTCGCCGTGGCCTCTCGGCTTTCCACTATTGGCAATTGCCCGCCAGGGTGGCACGGCGTCTGGACCGAGGCCTTCACCAATGGCCTTCGCCTTCCCGCCATCCTCGTTCACGGTCGCCCTGCTTGAGTGCTTTGGCGCTTCTCTTGGCGCCTTTAACGTCGGGTGTTGGGCTACAGCCTCTGCCTTGAATGCAGCTGTGCGACCAAGAAGATCGCCCCCACTCTTCGGTTGTTTCAATTAATTCATTATGCCAAGCACACCTCTAATGGCATCAGCTTCGTTCGCCGAGCTGATCTTACACAAAAGGGCACTTACTCTCACCGAAAACCTCGCCCTACATGGTACCATTCGTTTTTCTACTTCCGCCCCAGCGACACGGATCGCCATTGGGCTTCGCTGCTCCCTTCATCCTGGTCTTCTGGTGACGTGAGTTCTTTCAACGCCGAGCTTGATCCTACTCCTGATGAGATACTCCTTCGTCGCCAGATCCTTCTTGATTGCCATCATCTATCGACCACTTCTGGCCTGCGGACTGCTCAGGCGGGGATACGAGGAGGTATACTTTATGTCTTAGGCGGTGCTGATTGTTTTCCTCCCTTCCTAGCTGTCGCCATTCATCTTGCGTTGATTGAGTCGTCGCAGCCAAACCCCCTTAGGAACGTATAACCTTTATATTGTCGCCTTTTGTGCTTTCTTTTCTTTCCTCCCTTTTTTTATACTAATCTTTGAATGTACCTTTCCTAGGTGCCGTAAGCCTCGCTGGGTGCCCTCCTTAGTACCACCGCGCGTGGTCCTGTCGCCGAGACTCGCCCCAGCCGCTCTGAGGCCGCCCCCGTCGCCCCTGCTTCTGCCCAACCTTCGCCCGATAAATCAAGGGAAAGAGGAAGGCGGTTGAGACGGATGAAAGCCTCCTTTCTTCAAAGAGGAAGAAGAAAGCTGGGGTTTCCAAGCCGAGGAGAAAGGCAGGTGAGGGCTCCAGCAATCCACCGCCGCCGCCTCCACCAGTGATAGAGGTGGAGGATGCCGATGCTGAGACTGAAACTCCCCTCCGCCGCTCTCGTCGCCAATCGCCTCTGGCGCATGACAATCCGCCTGCGAGGGAGCCCTTAGAGCATCCTGCCGACGGGAACGTCATCTCATATGACGACTCCTACCTTCCTGACGAACCTGTTCCCCTTCCCCGAGATCCGGAGCATCCCGAGTCTACGCCAGCTCCCGGGGCTTGATCTTCGTCCCACCGAGCCTGCTCGCGACCACTCTCGCCCGCCTCCTGTCAACACCGACCGTGCCCGCCGGGCCAGCTGGACAGAGCGAGCTAACACCCTCTTTGATCGCCCTGCTCCTGCTGGTCGCGAAGGTGAGGGTCCCTTTCGCCTTCCCTACTTCGCCGTCGTTCATCCGGTGGCATCCCACATATCGCCCCGGATGGCGAGTGACATCACGGAGGAGTTCTCTCGAGGTGTCTACGAGGGGGTGACCGCTCCTGGTGAGGGCTCGGAGATTACGGACCTGCATGGGGCGACTTCCTGCCGCCTCCTTCAGGTATTTATGGAGTTGCGAAGTCAATTTGCTCTGTCTGCTTCCCTAGTTCTGCTCGCTACTTCTTACCCCCCTCATTTGTTTTGTTGCCTAGGCGTGGCCGAGCTCGGCGATCTTTCCTTTGCATGTAAACACATGCAGGAGGAGAATCGGAGGCTGAAGGAGGATGTGGAGAATCTGCGCTCTTTGCGCATGGATCTCACCCGTTACCATAACGAGGAGAAGGTATTTATTCGTCTGCCTCTTGTTTCTTCCCGTTTATATATACTTTTTCCGACTTGCCACCTTACGATCCTTGCTAAACCCGCACGTTGCTGTTTGTTTGCTTGTCTTTTTATCCTAGCGACGGCAGATGCAGCGACCTCTGCTGCTGAGTCGCTGAAGGAAAGCCTGGCTGAGGCGGACCGGACGGATTTCCCAGATGGAGGGCGTCCAGGAGGACTTGCAATCTGCTAACAAGCACATTGTCGCCCTTGAAGCCGAATTGGATGAGGTTCGTGCCAAGGCTGCTCAGGTGGAGGAGATAGCCGCCGAAAGGGACAGAGCCAAGGAGCTGCTGAATGACTCTCTGGCGGCTGAGTCGGCGGCGGATCGTGATCTTGCTGCTGCCAAGGCTCAGTACGATGAGACTGTGGCTTAGTACACTCATGCTCTCGGCGAGAGTATGCGCGTAGTAATGCGCAGCTGTGTAATGAGTTCTACGAGCTGTTTCCCAACAAGGGCTGGCCAGGGCGAAAAATGGTTCGAGCCGTTCTTCGAGGTCTCAATCGCTATAACTTTGGGGTTCCCGACCTTCCCGATGCCGAGGAGGAGGCCTATTTTCGAGATGCTGCTCCTTGGAGCGGGAGATAGTGGTGGCAGATGCCGAATATGTGGCGGCCACTCGCCTCAGCCGTGGCCTGCCTGCTCTGAATCTCGAGGGATCAGAGGCTCAGCCGCCATCATCTGATCAAGCCCCCTCGACCAGCGGCAAGGACTTCAATTCCGCCGCTGACTCTTCCAAAGCTGGCCAGAAGGGCTCCGGGTACCAAAGACCCATGATCCCGCTGTCGACCTGCTGTCAACCTGTTGTTGCTGTTTTTTTTTTTTTTTTTTTTTTTTTTTGTAAAAAACTGCCTTACTAAACTCTACCTCGTGAATTTTCACTCTCTGGCCTTTTTTTTTTGTTTTATTACACCTTTTCTAATCACTTTGCTTCTTTTCATCATTAACTGGGTGTTATACCGATATGTTAATGCCCTTTAGGTCTTACATAGCGATCCCAATGCCCTTAGGTCTTACATGATAAATTTGATGCCCTTAGGTCTTACACAGCGAGTTGTTAATGCCCTTAGGTCTTACATAGCGATCCCAATGCCCTTAGGTCTTACATGATAAATTTGATGCCCTTAGGTCTTACACAGCGAGTTGTTAATGCCCTTAGGTCTTACATAGCGATCCCAAATGCCCTTAGGTCTTACATGATAAATTTGATGCCCTTAGGTTTTACACAGCGATCCCAATGCCCTTAGGTCTTACATGATAAATTTGATGCCCTTAGGTCTTACACAGCGAGTTGTTAATGCCCTTAGGTCTTACATAGCGATCCCAATGCCCTTAGGTCTTACATGATAAATTTGATGCCCTTAGGTCTTACACAGCGATCCCAATGCCCCTTAGGTCTTACATGATAAATTTAATGCCTTAGGTCTTACACAGCGATCCCAATGCCCTTAGGTCTTACATGATAAATTTGATGGCGCGAAGACATATATTAGATTCAATCATTAGGGCCCTTATTTGCCTTAAGAACTAGCCTTGGTTAACAAGTGTCTTTTTAATCATAATATCGCCTGAGATGCATGGAGTTTCCAAGTTTTGGGGATCTTTGCTCCATCTAACTCTGCTAGTTTGAAGGTGTTGGCCCCTACCACTCGCCGTACTCTGTATGGGCCTTTCCATCCGGGGTTGAGCTTGGCCGCCCCGACCGCCGGCCTGAAGACTTTCGCAGCACTAAGTCATTGAGCGCGATGTGATGTGGTCGGAGCTTCAAATTGTACCGCCTGGCTAATTGCTCCATTTTCAGCGATCAGCCGCATCTGTGCCTTTTCTCTTTTTTCCTCAATTCATATCTACGTTAAGCATCAATTCTTGTTCATTGACCTCATCCCTGTATTCCTGTATTCGGATAGATGGGATTGAGATTTCTACCGGAAGGACCGCCTCGGTCCCGTACGTCAATGTGTAGGGAGTCTCCCCTGTCGCCGTTTTATAAGCCGTTCGGTGAGCCCATAGTACATGATCAAGCTCATCGACCCATACGCCTTTACAGCCATCCACTCTTTTCTTTAATCCTTATAGAATAAGCTTATTAGCCGCCTCTGCTTGTCCATTAGCTTGTGGATAGGCGACCGAAGCGAATCTCAGATTTATCCTCAGGTCATCACAAAACTCTTTGAAGACCTGCGAGTCAAACTGAGTTCCATGGTCACAATAATACTTTCTGGTATACCAAATCTGGTGACGATACTTTTAAATGCAAACTTCTGTATCTGCTTGGCGGTGATACTTGCCACCGCTTCTGCCTCGACCCACTTGGTGAAATAATCAACTGCCACGATAAGAAATTTCCTTTTCCCGGAAGCTTCCGGAAATGGCCTAGGATATCCATCCCCCATCTCGCGAATGGCCACGGGCTGACATTCGCCTGGGCGCTGCTGCGGGCAACTTGTGATAACTTGCGAATTCCTGACATTTGTGACATTTCTTCACCAGGTCGCCAGCTTCCTTTCTCATTGTTGGCCAATAGAAGCCCTGGTATATTAAGTTCCTTTCCAAACTCCTTGTTCCTAAGTGAGTACCGCCATACTCCTGAGTGTACTTCCTCTAGGGCCAAACTGCATCCTCCTCTCCCAGGCATCGCAAGTATGGACCCATAGCTGATTTCCGATACAGCTCTCCCCCTATTATAGTACACCTCCCTGCTTTTCACCGGAGCTTGGTCGCTTCTAACGGGTCACTTGGTACAGTGTCATTATCCAAGTATTGAATAATAGGCGTTCGCCAGTCGCTTTTCCCAATTCCGTTAATCACGTGGAAAACACTGCTTCCTCCTTGTTTTTTTTCCACTGTGACCATTCGCCTTCTTCAAAAATCAGTCGCCGTTGCTAGTTTCGATAATGCATCCGCGTTGGCAATTCTCCTCCCTAGCAATCTGGGATATAACCACCTTCTTGAATTCTGATATAAGCAGTTTTACCTCATCGAATAAGGGAGGAGCGACTCCTCCTTTACCTCAAAAGCTCCATTAACTTGGTTGACTACTATCGCCGAGTCTGAGAAAACTCTGATGTTAGTAACTCCCATACTCTTAGCGATTCGCAAGCCAGCCTCTAATGCCCCGTACTCAGCTGCATTGTTGGTTCGATTGGTTGCGATCGCAATGCGACCTCGTGGAGGATCCCCCAGGAGACCTTAGGACTATCCCTGCGCCTGACCCTCCTTTACTCGAGGCGCCATCTGTGAATAACGTTCATTCATCGCCTTCCTCGGTATCTTCTTTGTACTGCACCTTCGACTACAAAGTCAGCAAGGACCTGAGCCTTGATCGCCGTTCACGGTTGGTACCGAATGTCATACCGCTTAGCTCGATCGCCCACTTAGCTAATCGCCCCTGCCATGCTCATAGATCTTAACGCATTCTTAATCGGAAGATTCGTGAGCACATGTATCGTGTGTGCTGAAAAATATGGTCGCAACTTTCTGGCCGCGCAGACCACAGCGTATGCCATTTTTTCTATCGCCGGGTACCTTTTTCAGCATCGACCAAGGTTTTACTTGTATAAAAAACAGGGTGTTCGGCTTTGTCCTCTCTTCGAACTAAGACCGCACTAACTGCCTTTGGAGAGATCGCGATATAGAGAAATAAATCTTCATTTGATTTCGGAGATATGCAAGTACAGGAGGGGTAATTAAAAACTGCTTTAGCTCTTCAAAAGCCTTGTTACATTTATCATTCCATGCAAACTTTGATGCATTCTTTAAAGTCGCAAAGAACGGAGCGCATCGGTCGGCGATCCTGGGAATGAATCGGTTGATTGCCGTCAGTCTTCCAGATAGAACCTGAACCTCCTTCACAGTCTTTGGAGGGGCCATCGCTGTAATCGCCGCGATCTGCGCTGGATTAGCTTCAATTCCTCTCCTGGTTATGAGGTATCCTTGGAACTTTCCTGATGTTGCCCCGAACACGCACTTCAAAGGGTTCAACCTAAGTGAATACTCCTGTAGTGTATTGAAGGTTTCCCTTAAGTCGCCAAGATGGTCGTTAGATCTCTTACTTTTGACCAGCAGGTCATCCACATACGCCTCCAAGTTTCGACCGAGCTGCTTGACAAAGACTTTGTCGATCATTCTCTGGTAAGTCGCGCCAGCATTCTTGAGCCCGAATGGCATCACTCGATAGCAGTAGTTCGCCGTGGGCGTCATGAAAGCCGTTTTCTCTTGATCTTGCTTGCTTAAAGGTATTTGATGATATCCCGAGAACATGTCCAGAAAGGACAGCATTTCATTGTTCGCCGTTGCGTTTACCAGCTGCTCTATGTTGGGCAAGGGGTACGGATCCTTGGGACAAGCATCGTTAAGGTTGGTGAAGTCGACGCACATTCGCCATGCTCCTGACGATTTCTTGACAAGAACTACATTAGCCAACCACTCAGGATATTGTACCTCTTTGATAAACCCTGCCTTCAAAAGTTTGTCCACTTCATTTGCTACCGCCTGCTGCCTTTCCCTGCAGATGTTTCGCCGCTTTTGCTGGACTGGGCGACTCCCGGGCTCGATCGCTAGAGAGTGTTTGATGATGTCTGGAGCAATTCCTGGCATGTCGCTTGGTGACCATGCGAACAGGTGCGAGAACTCTTGGAGCAACTTGACCAACTCCTGTTTCTTGTTATCGCTCAGGTAGGATGAAACTCGAACTGTCTTACTTTCATCTTCTTCGAACAGCGGTATTGAGACGTCTGATTCTGCTGGAACGACTCTTTCTCCTTCGTTCTCCGCCTCCAAGCTTATGGTGAGGCACGTGCTTTTAGTCGCCGCCCTGTAACATCTTCTAGCGATGTCCGGGTGTCCCCAGGTGAAACCTATTCCTTCGTTAGTAGCGAACTTCAGTACTTGGTGCACTGGGGAGGAGATCGCCTGAAAGGCGGCGAGTGCAGGTCGCCCTAGGATCATGTTGTACGTGGATTGGCAATCCATGACATGGAAGTCGATGGATCGGGTGACCTGCAAGTCTCCATCCCCAATGGTTATTGCCATCGTGGCTATTCCCTTGATGGGAACTGTGTGTCCTGAAAATCCTGAGATGGTAGTTTTTGTCTGCCTGAGCAAGCTAGCTGGCAGGTTCATCTTTTTGTACAGCTCCCAGAAGATAATGTCCGCAGAGCTTCCTTCGTCAACCATCACTCGCTCCACTCGGCTATTGTGTGTGATTACTTGAATCACCATCGCCTCCAAACTTGGGCCTCCTACCCTGGCCATGTCTTCTTCCGAGAATCCCAACGTTGGGCGACTGACTTGGTCTATCATCATCACCTCCTTTGTTTCCTCCTTTTTGACTTTCTTTGTTGGGCAACTTTCCCACCGAAAATGGTTTGATAAACGTGGTTTACCTCAGGTCGAGGCTTTTTCTTGCTATCTTCATTGTCCATAGGCTCCTTAAGTCGGGTGAAAAACATCACCCTTCTTGTCTTGTGATTCTCCTTGTCCTCGGCGATCATCTTCTTGCGGCTTGTTTTTCCACTTTGAGCTGACAATGAAATCCCTGAGACGTCCTTCGTTTATCCACCTTTCGATTTCATTTTTCAATTCTCTGCAGTCTTCGGTGGTATGCCCATGAGAGTCATGGAAATCGCAAAACTTTTGGGCGACTTCGCTGATCCGCGAGGTGAACATTGGCCCCGGCCAGTTGATGGGGTGTCCTTTGTGCTGCATGTACAGCAGAATCTTCCTTCGCGACTCTGAGAGGGGTGTATAATCTGCCCTCTCCTCTTGATATCCTCTCTCCTGATAACCCCTACGCTCCCCTGGGTATCCTTTCTCTTGGTAACGCCTTTGCTCCCCTGGGCGATATTTCCCGTATGGCCGTGTCTCGGAGGGCTGCCCTTTGGCCTGCTTGTTCCCTGTAACGGGCTTTTCTTCCATCTTCGCCGCTCCATGTAAAGGTTCTGCTAACTGCTCCTCAATCAAAATAATTTTGTGTACTCTGGTTTCCAAGTCGGATAGCGACTTCGGAGCCACCTGTAGCAGTGACTCCCGCAGCCTGCCGTTATGAGTCGACTGGAATAAACTTGCCGCAGCGATTTCATGATCTACCCTCTTGATGGATTGGACGACCCCAGTCCATTCATCAAAGAACTCCTTCAGCGACTGGTTCGGCTTTTGCCTCAAGCTCACCAGCGCTTGCAACGGGACCGTCCTTGTTTTCTTGCACTCATACTTCTGTGAGAAGATCCTCGCAAAGCCCTCCCACGATGTTATGATGCCCTCTGGTAGATTCATGTACCACTCCCTGGCTCGCCCTCCTAATGTCGCCGGAAAAGCTCTGCAATATGCGGCGTCGCCGGCCTGCTGCATTTGCATGGCGATCTGGAAGGCTTGCAAATGCTCGTCTGGGTCGCCAGTACCTACATACCTATCTAGGTTGGGCGGAACCAACCCCTTAGGTAGTGGCTCGGCGAGTATCGCCCTGGACAGAGGTTGGCGAACCGCCATCTGTGCAGGGGAGATTTGAGTAGCAGGGAGGAATTGCTGTAACGCTTCCAAATGGGAGTCCTGTGGCGATTGCCTGTCCTGAGTGTTGGTCCTGAGAGCTTGAGCTTGCTGAGCGATCACCGTTTTCAACATCTGTGTGAGTTCAGCATTCTGTTGCTCAAGGGATCGAAATCGCTGCTCCAACAGCTCATAGGCATCGCCGGTCGAAATAGTACTCTGGGACTCCGAGTCGCCCTCGAATTCGCGCTCCATATTTCTTGTGAGGTTTGGGTCTGCTCGAGAACCTGGGTTGACATACTTGACGGGCGTTACTCCATCTCCTCCTTCGCCATCCTCGCCCATCAGAGTGGGCATCGCTGATGAAGCCATTCGCCTTGAAAAGTCGCCTGACCGTCCCCCTATCTGGCGCGCCAATTGTTCCAGCCTGGTCGCCTGGTCCAATAATGGAGGCCCAAGCTTGTTGGTCCTCCCGGAGTGTTGTACCTCGTAAGTAGCGTGAGGGGTAGTCAGTTCAAGGAAAAGGGAGGCGATCAGTTTAAGGAATGGGAGAGGAAGGAGAGTAACGTACCGCGGAGCGTTTGTCCGCTGGGTAAAAGTGTTGTCCTCTGGTTAATAGGGTGTACGGGGGTATTTATAGTACCCCTGCCTGGTCGCCAAGGCTGAATCTTAGCCACTCGTTTGTAGCTCCCGTAGGATGTTGACACGTGTCCGCTCTGTCTTGGAAACCTAAGTGTCGCCGAGTAACCCTAGGAGGCCGCCGAGCTGGGCCGTCGCTTTGGGCCTCACTCCACTTCCTGGGCCTGCCTGTTCAACCCATCTGATTTACCGCCTGGGTCCGGACCCTCTGCCCTAGCCGCTGTGTTCGGGCCGCCATGTGGGTCGCCTCGTGGGCCGTCGTGTGGGCCTTAGGACTTCGTCGGGCTGGGCCCATCAAAAATTTATATGAATTGGTCTTATTAGCAAGTAGTACCATAGTGGTTGTGAATTTGGTGTGAAAAAAAAAACTCATTCATGTGTGTTGTGTGGTGGGGTACATAATTAATGACTATGTTGGTTCAAATTTTATAGATTCATCATTTTCTTAACATTTTCATTTGTAGATGAAAATAATTAGCATTACAATACAATACTTAGTGTAGGTGACAAAAATTGCTCTCTTTAATAGTTTACGGTCAAACAAATTGTCACATTTTTTATATAGATAATTCTCAATGAGAATGAGATAACAAATACAAGACAATTAAAACATACACAACTCATGAGATCGATCTCATCATGAGATGAGAGATGTGTAAGAGTTGTTATCGCCAATGAATCAATGACTCTGTCTGCATTTTGTCTTATCACCAATTGATTAGAGGACAAGCCACCAAGTAAACTAAGACATTTGTAACATTTACCCCACCATCTTCGAGTGTAATCCGAAAAGTACGTACAATCACTGCATCACCATCCACTTCCACCTTAGGCCAAACCCATAGGAGAAACAGTTGCAACAAAGACCCTTTAGGAAACTAAGAGGTCGTTTTCCTGCCAGGAATTAAGTACCGTAATCTATTGATTCCGGCGGAAAGTTTCGATTCCTTATTTTCCTCCTCTAATTAGCAACGGAATTTAATTCCAATTCCTTGCCAAATTCCAGATTTGTGGAGGAATTTAATTCCATTTCAAAACCAAAGGAATTAACATTTTCCCCACCGGAATCACAACAGTACCCTTCATCTTCCATCTTCCTCAACACTCTCTCCTTCTTCCTCACAACTACTGACCACTAACACCCCACTCCAGCGACTTAACAACCGCCGTCGACGTCGCTGCCGACCAAGCCGCCACCGCCGCCTCCTCTTTCCCACCTCCGCCGTCACCGCCTTGAAGCTCGTGCGCCGCCGCCATCATTGACTGGGTTTGAAACCCTTCGTTCCATACTCGTTCCCAGCCTCAAGGGTTTGATACCCGCTCCTTTCCCCCACCGGCGCCACTCCTTTCCCCCACCATCTCTCGAATCGAAAACGTGGCCGCCGGGGGGCCTCCCTCCTCCGTTCCTCTCGTTCCCAACCTCAAGGATTGTCGCCACTATCGGATCTTGACCCTCCTCCGATCCAAGTTGGCGCCGTCGACTTCTACTGCCCACCGGCGCCGCTCCTTTCCCCCACCGGCGCTGCTCCTTTCCTCACCGGCGCCGTTCCTTTGCCTCACCGGCGACACTCCTTTCCCCCACCGATGCCGTACCAACCATCACCATTGATTTCAGATCTGTTTCTCAGTAGGGAAAAATATGCTAGGAAGAAGAAGGTCAAGGGATAAGAACTAGGGATATTTTAGTAATTTTAAGTAGTGTTAATTTTCAATTCCACATTAACTATTTCGTACGAAAACAAGGAATTACTTATCGGAATTCTACTTGAATCAAATTTCGCCGGAATGCATAATTCCTGCGGAATTTACCTATGAAGCAGGAAAACAACCTAAGTCCAAACCGAATTTTAAGAACAGGAATACGATCAATATTTAAGACTAAGGACGAGACTAAATTTCAAGAATCAAGTCATAATCGAATTACTGAAAACTAGCTTGGGATCAAATTTCAACAACTCGGTTGGGACCATATGTTTGGTAGTTGATCGAAACCATATTTTAGGTACTAAATTAGTAGCTGAGTTGGGTTTGAAATTTTGAGAATAGAGCTTAGGGAAGATTTAAAAGACTTGATTGATGACAAATTTTTATAAGTGGGTTAAGATAGGCGGGAGCTACTACCATTAGGACACCTAGTAGTGTCCTCATATTAGGGGCACTCCTTACAACCACACGATTAGAAGGTAGATCTAATGGCCTAAATTAATCTGGACAAAATAGTAATTTGAAACTCCTATATATACTAAATCATATTAGGGTTTCACAACCCTAATTCTATATTTCTTCTCTCCCTTCAAAGCTCGACCCCGCCGCCGCCATCATCAACCGCCAACCTCGCCGCCACCATCAACCTCGCCGCCGCAAGCCCTCGTCAGCCTCGTCGTCGCAAGCCCTCATTTAGCACCGCTGCACGCCATCTACATCTCTGCCGACTCAATCTTTAATCTGTTTGGAGATTCGGCCATGCTTCTCAAATCCAAGCGAGTGCCCGGAGCTCTGCAAGCTTCGTACGATTACCTGAGGAAAAAGGAAGGCAGCGAAGACAACGATTACCTGAGGAAAAAGGAAGGCAGCGATTAATTTTAATATATAAATCGATTCATTGATGTTCATGGAAATTAAATTGATTGGTGTGAGTGGTGGTTGTTGTTGTTCAATTGCACAGGTGATAAACGGCGTGAGTGGTGGCTTGGCTGTGGCTGTTGTTGTTCAAAATCAGCTCCCGTCAGCTGGCCGATCAGCTTGCTTCCGATTTCTTCGCATGGTTCACTCAATCCAAAGGTATAAAATGGAGTCCCTAGCTAGTTTTCTGAATCGTTGTAGTTTGGATTGGAAAACGTGAGTTTTGCTCTGGTTGAATTGAAAGTTGCTGATTCGTTTTCTTATATTGGATCCAGCGGAGCCGCTTTACATCGATGATCTGAGAACATTTTAGATGAAGGGATGCTTACTCTGAATGCTGATGTTGATGATGGCAGCGTTGAGGAGGTTTGTAAACTATCGGCGTGAGTGGTGGCTGTTGTTGTTGTTCAATCGCCCCCTACTTTAGGTTTACGTTGTTCCATTATGACGATTTAGGAACATGTTTGTATTGTTCCGTATAGTTACTTATAGAACATATATTTGATATTATTGTTCCATTTTCAATATAATTCAAGGTTTTATGATTTTCTGTGTTCCGATTTGGTAATACGGAACAAAATCGATTTTCAACACGTTCCATTACTTTTAAAATGGATAACTTTTCCGAAATAATAAAAGAGGAACTGTTCCGAATGATAAAAGGGGAACTGATTCGAAACAATTTCCACAAAGAACTGTTAGAAACTAATCTGAAATAAAAACCACCGGAGATACACAACAAAAACCGCCGAGCATAGAGAAGAAGATGAAAAAGTAAATAAAAAAAAATAATTAATTTAATCATAAATTAAATGGAGCAAAAAAAGGAGCAGAAAAGGAATAAAAAATAAGTCATGTAACTACAAATCCGAAAATTAATAAACAATAATTAAAAATCTGCAATAAATAAAATATTAAAATTATCCTTATGTCCAATTAATATTTACCTTCAGATCTTTAAGATTAAATCTTATGGCCAGAAGAGATGTCCTCATATGAGGACACTTTGGGGTGTCCTAATGGTAGATTTTCCC
>JAVBHU010000164.1:17500-22500 GCA_034768395.1 Linum lewisii | reverse complement strand
AGTTGTACGTGGAATTGGGAGTGGAAATTCGGAATGGTGAAATGGATTTGTGTTGAATGGAACTGTTTGTGGTTTGAGTGTGATTGTTGTGGGTTGCATTAGAGTAAGATTGTTGTGGGTAGCATGAAATGGAATTTAAATGATAGAAACTGGAAGGAGCCAACGTTACCCCACCGAAATACTGGTTGTGTTGAGTCCGTTTCACTGGGGTGAATCCTTGGCGGGGTTGCCAAGGTTGGTGATTTCTCCTTCGTGGAAGGATCCTTTATGGAATGCGTCTGGGTGGTATCTCCTTGGGGGAAGGATCCTTTGGATGCGTCGGATGATGTGAAGGCCGGCGGGGGTTGGGGGGGAACAACTCCTTATGGCCCCTTTAATTAACTCACCTAGTTAAATGAATTGTGAACTAAAGTGCGTGTGTTGTGCTTGATGTGAACAAGCTAAAATGATGATGTGTTGAGTGTGTATATGTGACGTGCGGTATGTGATGGCGAACTGTTATGTATTGTGTGTGACTAGGTGGATTGATCTGTGAATTGTGTGTGTGTCAAATGCGTTTGAGTTGCGGGGTTAGATGTTAGTGGTTGAGATTATGATGATGATATGAATTGTGGATGGTTAGTACGGCGTTATGCACTTGAATGATAACCTTAGATTTGCTTAGGGATGATTAATAGCTCACTTAGTGGATTGGGATGGGATTAATGTGTGTGTTGAATGTGAATGGGTGTGTGATTGTGGTATACGGGGGAAATGCTGACTATGATCTTGAGTCGTATTGTATTAAATGTTGAATGTATGATTTATGATTCTTGTTATTCATGGATGTTATTGAGGATGGTAGTGTTGATTTGGAAACTGCACATTATGTGATCACTTAGATGTTTAGGGAATTTAAAACTGGTAAGGTTGAGTTGATTCCATTGTTGGTGTCTCGGTGAGAAGTTTGGGATCACTTCTTTAGGTTAGGTTCGGCGCATAGTTAAACCCAGTGGGTTCACTCAGTTTCTTTAGGAAGCTGATCCCCCCCGGTTTCTCTTTTCAGGTGTTCGGTTGAGTTCGGAGGAGTTGCAGGTTGGAGTTGTGAAGTGAAGAATTAGGAAGCTATGTGGAGTGACCATTGTTTTAAATTTAGATTTCAGTTGACACTTTTGGGTTGGAAGATTTGTAATCGTTTTGAGATTTTGTGATCGGTTGTGATCGGATTTCGGATTTCAGTTGTATTTCGGTTTTATTAAGTGGAGGCCTCCTTCGTTTTGAACTTGTATTTAAGAGTTGTTTCTGTTTCCGCTGCGTTTTACTCTTTTCTTTTAAAGCTGGTTCTTCAAGTAGCACTCAAACCGGTTCGACCACGGGTGAACTGGGTCGGTTTGGGCATGGGTGTTACAAGTGGTATCAGAGCCTGGTTGTTGCTGCTGTGTTGGTGATTCGTCTCTTCTTCTAGAGGAGTAATTAACCTCATAGGGGGAAGGGATGAAGCATCGGCACAGGACCAACTTTCTAGGGATTTTCAAATGTTTTGAATGGGTGGGAAGTTTTGAAAGGAAAGTGTTGTGAATTTGAAAGGAAAGTGATTTGAAATGAAATGTGATTTCTGAAAATTGGTCAACTGAAATGTTTTGTGTCCTCCTGTAGTGAAGAGGGTGGCGGAGTAGTTGAGAGTGGAAGTAGTAGCAGGTGGGAAATTGGTTAGAGGAGTAGAGCCTTGTAGAATTGGGTTAAGTGAGTAGAGTGCTTGAGGGTGTGAGTTTTAGTCGAAGGTGTTAGCTTCATAGTTCTTGTTGGTGTGAGTGTGCTTTGTTGAGCTCTTGCGTTGTGGTGTGCTCTTGAGTGAGTTTTGTTTGTTGTGTTTGGTTGTGTTCTTGTTGTGAGTGGTGCCGTTGAGGTTCGGTTGTGCGTGTCTGTTAGGTAGAAGTTTGAAGTAGTGTGGGAGTAGTGCCCTTAGATGGTGTGTGTTGCTAGAGCCGTTTTAAAAGGGAGTTTCGGGAGGTGATGTGATCCTTGTGTTGCGGCGTTATGCTGTGAATTTGTGGATTCGTTGCTAGAGCGAGTTGGGTTGTGATTTCGGGGACGAAATCTTTTGAAGTTGTGGAGACTTGTAACATCCCCGCCCAACCGAACGGTTTGGAACTTGAGTTTGGATGGTTTAGACATTGGAAACAATGTTCTTGAGGTTCCATCGAAGTTCGGGACGTTCATAGTTGAGTCGGGTCGAGTATAAAGAGAGTACGTGAAAAATTGTCAATGTGGGCAGACCACGATACACGGCCGGTGTACTACAATACACGCCGTGTATCATGATACACGCCGTGTATCATGATACACGCGTGTATCATGATACATGCCGTGTATCATGGTCAGACTATAAAAGGCTGATTTTACACGGAAATTCATAATTTCCCTTCTTTCTCTTTCCCCAAAAAACCCGTATTTGAAGAAGCCAAAAAACCCTTTAGCTTCAATCCTTGATTCGGGAGTTGTAGAGCTCCGATTGACGATCCGTTTGTTGCTACGGGTTCGTGGCGACGAGAGGAAGAGATCGCTATTCGTGGTTTCTGGGTATTTGAATCGAGGTGCTGTCAGTAGAAGAACAAAGAGCTACGTTTTTTTGGCTGAGCCAGAAATCTCCAAAACTTCAAACCTCGATTCTGAGAGTTGTAGATATCCGATTGGTGATCCGTTTCTTGCTATGAGTTCGTTGTAATGAGAGGAAGAGATCGACCTGGAGGTTCTGGATATTTCGGAGTAAGCTGCTGTCGGTGAAGAGGAGGATAGCTACGTTTTTGGTGTCTGAGAGCTTGGCTGTTCGGGTTTCTAGAAGAGTTTTAGAGCCTCGTCTTCTTGTCAGGTGAGGGTTTAGCGTACGATAGGTAGTCTGGTCGGTGTGAGGAGTTACAATTCAGACCTAGAAAAATGTAGGGCCTTGCATGAAATTGAAAGAGAGTAAAAGGGGAAAACTGTTCTGCAATTGATTGTTCTGTGAAATATGCTGTTTGATGATTGTTGGATGTTTGTTAATTGATGGATTTGTTTATGATTGATGGCTGTTTGTGATGATTTTGATTGGGGGAATTGCTTAACATGGATGATAAATTGATCGAAACTAGTAAAGAGTGATAGGAGGGACGGGTCTGTGAACATGAGAATTGTGTATATTATGCTATTGTCAGTTTGTGGTTGCAGGAGGGTGGTCCTGCCAATGTGGGGTCGCCCTTAATTGATGAACAGGTGGATGGCTCCACCAATGTGGGGTCGTCCAATGAAGGACGTACAGGAGGGTAACCCTACGACTCATGACATGGCTTCCCCTGTACTTGCAGGTGGGGGTGGCCGGTGAGCTAGCCGTTTACCCTTGAACTGGTTGTGTCGTGGGAGGCGTTTGAATGTCTTGCGATGTGTAGTTGTGTGTGATGTGGGATTACTGAATGAATTGGATTGTGTTGGTTCATGTGATGTTGGGATTGAGATGATGCTAGGTGTTGATGTATGAATTATGCAACGTGTCTGTTAGGTAGAATCGATGTTGTGTGTAAAGATGGATTTTAATGTGTTTATGGTGGTAGACTTATGACTTATAATTGGCTAATAGAATTGGTAAGGGAAATTGTACGTGGAAGTGGACAATAGAATCGGTACGTGGAATTGACTTATGGAATTGGTTAGGGGAATTGGTAGAATGGAATTGGGTGTTCTGAATGCATGAGCTAGTTGAGCTGAGGTTGTACGATTGATTTGAATGAAATTGATGCTGTGTGTGTTGGTGATTGGGTCTGTGCCTTGTGGTTAGTGTAATAAGGTTGGAGTCTTGGATGTGGAATGGTAAATGGTTGAGATGAATGAGGATGTCAGAATTGGTCGAATTGAGGCTAGGAGTCGTGTTAGATGAAATATGTGAACTAGATAGATTATGTGGTTTAATCTAGTAACGCTCAATAGGAGAGTTGAAGTGGTAAATTGATGTTGTCTTGATTGTTATGGTTGTGTGTATTGTATGGTTGACTTGTGTGAGTGTATGGTTGACTAGATGGCTAGGAATGGGAGTGAGGAGTTGGAACTGGACTTAGGATGTATTAGGTCTTGCATGAACCTATGAGAGTTAAAACTGAAATTGTCTTGTGATTGAGTATGATGACTGTGCTGATTTATGTTTGATGTGGGGATTGGGATGAAAGTTGATAGCTAATGTATTTGATCTAGGAATGTGAGATAGGATGGGGTGGATGTGATGAATTTCTATGATTGTGTTTATTATTGCCGTTTGTGGTTAGACTAGAATTATATCCTAGAATTGGAACATAGAATTGGTGCTTGGAACTAGAACATGAATTGTGTTGTGGAATCATGATGTGGGATTGTGTTGTGGTTTTGTGATGTGGCATTGGGATGTGTAATTCATGTAGTGGAGTTGTACAGTGGAATTGGGGAGTGGAATCGGAATGGTGAAATGGATTTGTGGTTGAATGGAAACTGTTTTGTGGATGAGTGTGATTGTGTGGTTGCATTAGAGTTGATTGTTGTGGTAGCATTAAATGGAATTTAAATGATAGAACTGGAAGGAGCCAACGTTACCCCACCCGAAATACTGGTTGTGATTGAGTCCGATTCACTGGGGTGAATCCCTTGGCTGGGTTGCCAAGGTTGGTGATTTCTCCTTGTGGAAGGATCCTTTATGGATGCGTCTGGTGGTATACTCCTTCGGGAAAGGATCCTTTATGGATGCGTCGGGATGATGTGAGGCCGGCGGGGTAGCGGGGGAACAACTCCTTATGGCGCCTAATTAACTCACCTAGTTAAATGAATTGTGAACTGACGTGCGTGTGTTGTGCTTGATGTGAACAAGCTGAAATGTGATGTGTTGAGTGTGTATGATGTGACGTGCGGTATGTGATGGCGAACTGTTATGTAATGTGTGTGAACTAGGTCGGATTGATCTGTGAATTGAGTTGTGTCAATGCGATGAGTTGCGGGTTAGATGTTAAGTGGTTGATGATTATGATGAT
>JAVBHU010000163.1:0-35486 GCA_034768395.1 Linum lewisii | reverse complement strand
GGTTGTTCGGGGATTTTGTTTTTTTTAAAAATAAAGGGGTTTTAGTTTAGGGGGAAAAATAGTTGTTAATAGGGTTATTGGTGAGGGGGAAATTAAATTTCTTCGTTTATGAAGGTCTTTGGGAAGGAAAATTTTTAGGTAGTTTTTGGTGCATGGTTTTATTTTCCTACATTGAAAAGACTTTACCAGACTTGTTAATTTTAGGAAAAGCCTTGGTATGTGGGAGTTGTGTTTCCCCAATAAAGGAATTTTGTAGTATATTGGGAATGCCTTATTCATGGTTTTCGTTTTATGGTAAAGGGGAGTTTTAGGGGAAAAACTTTCTTAAAATAGGAAACTCTTTGGTAAGTGGGAATTCCCTTTAAAATTGGTTAATAAGAGTTGATTAGGAACCCCACGACTTTTATGGATCGCTTGGTGCTTTTAGAGTTACGTTTCCAATATTGAAAAAGATTTTAGTCAACTTGTTCATTTGGGGAACCCCCTCTAGAAAAACAGGTGTTCAGGGAATGTTAGGGAATGCGTTGTCCATGGGAGTTACGATATCCTACGGTAAAGGGGAGGTTTAGCAGAAACTTGCTGTATTATAGGGAACCGATTGGTGAGTGGGAATTAGCCTTACGTTCGGTTACTAAGGGTTCATTGGGAACTCGTGACATTTTACGGATCGCTTTGGTGCAGTGGAGATACACTTTCCTACATTGAAGAAGACTTTACGTAGAAGTCGTTACATTTACGGAACCCTTAGTACGTGGGAGTTATATTTACCTCTAGAAAAAGAGAGTGTTCATGGAATGTTAGGGAATGTGCTTGTTCATTGGACTTACGCTTTCTATGGTGAAGGGGAGTTTAGCGGAAACTTTCTGTATAATAGGAAACTCATTGGTAACTGGGAATTACCCTCACCTTTGGTTAATAAGAGTTGATTAGGAACCCACGACATTTTACGGATCAATTTGGTGCATTAGGGTTATGCTTTCCTATATATAAGAAGACTTTACGTACAACTTGTTACATTTGCGGAATGCCTCCCTCTAGAAAAAGAGAGAGTTCATGGCATGTTAGGGAATGCGCTTGTCCATGGGAGTTACGCTATCCTACGGTAAAGGGGAGTTTAGCGGAAACTTGCTGTATTATAGGGAACCGATTGGTGAATGGGAATTAGCCTTACTTCAGTTACTAGGGTTCATTGGGAGCCTATGACATTGTACGGATCGCTTTGGTGCAGTGGAGATTCGCTTTCATACGTTGAAGAAGACATTGGTAGAACTCGTTACATTTTACAGAACGCCTTAGTATGTGGGAGTTATGTTTCCTTCTAGAAAAGAGAGTGTTCATGGCATATTAGGCAATGTGTTTGTTCATGGGACTTGCGCTTTTTGATGACGCAGGGCAGTTTAGCGGGAACTAGTTGTATAATAGGGAACTTATTGGTGAGTGGGAATTGGCATTACCTTCGTTTACGAAGTGCTCATTGGGAAACCGCGACATTTTACGGATAGCTTTGGTGCAGTGGAGTTATGCTTTCCTACATTGAAGAAGACTTTACCCAGACCTTGTTACATTTTACGAACGCCTTGGTACGTGGGAGTTATGTTTCCCTCTAGATAAAGAGAATTTTCATAGTATATTAGGAATGCCCTTATTCGTGGGACTTACGCTTTCTACGGTGAAGGGGAGTTTAGCTGAAACTTTCTGTATAATAGGAAACTCATTGGTAAGTGGGAATTAGCCTTACCTTCGGTTAACAAGAGTTGATTAGGAACCCACGATATTTTATGGATCGCATTGGTGCATTAGAGTTACGCTTTCCAATATTGAAGAAGACTTTACGTACAATTGTTACATTTTACGGAATGCCTCCCTCTAGAAAAACGGAGTGTTCATGGCATGTTAGGGAATGTGGTTGTTCATGGGACTTACGCTTTTTTATTATGAAGGGTAGTTTAGCGGAAACTAGTTGTATAATAGGTAGCTTATTGGTGAGTGGGAATTAGCCTTACCTTCGTTTATGAAGTGTTCATTGGGAAACCGTGACATTTTATGGATAGCTTTGGTGCAGTGGATTTATGCTTTCCTACATTGAAGAAGACTTTACCCAGACCTTGTTACATTTTACGGAACGCCTTGGTACGTGGGAGTTGTGTTTCCCCTAGATAAAGAGAATTTTCGTAGTATATTACGGAATGCCTTATTCATGGTACTTACGCTTTCTATGGTGAAGGGGAGTTTAGCGGAAACTTTCTATATAATAGGAAATCATTGGTAAGGGGGAATTAGCCTTACCTTCGGTTAATAAGAGTTGATTAGGAACCCACGACATTTTATGGATCGCTTTGGTGCATTAGAGTTACGTTTTCCAATATTGAAGAAGATTTTACGTACAACTTGTTACATTTGCGGAATGCCTCCCTCTAGAAAAACAGAGTGTTCATGAATGTTAGGGAATGCGCTTGTCCATGGGAGTTACGATATCCTACGGTAAAGGGGAGGTTAGCAGAAACTTGCTCTATTACGGGGAACCGATTGTTGCGTGGGAATTAGCCTTACCTTCGGTTACTAAGGGTTTTTTGGGGAACCTATATATTTTAGGGATCGCTTTGGTGCAGTGGAGATACGCTTTCCTACGTCGAAGAAGACTTTGCGTAGAACTCGTTACATTTTACGGAACGCCTTAGTACGTGGGAGTTATGTTTCCCTCTAGATAAAGTGAGTGTTCATGGCATGTCAGGGAATGTGTTTGTTCATGGGACATGCATTTTTTGATGACGAAGGGCAGTTTAGCCGGAACTAGTTGTATAATAGGGAACTTATTCGTGAGTGGGAATTAGCATTACCTTCGTTTACGAAGTGTTCATTGGGAAACCGCGACATTTTACGGATAGCTTTGGTGCAGTGGAGTTATGCTTTCCTACATTGAAGAAGACTTTACCAGACCTTGTTACATTTTACGGAATTCCTTGTACATAGGAGTTAAGTTTCCCTTAGATAAAGAGAATTTCCATAGTATATTAGGGAATGCCCTTATTCATGGGACTTACGCTTTCTACGGTGAAGGGGAGTTTAGCTGAAACTTTTTGTATAATAGGAAACTCATTTGTAAGTGGGAATTTGCCTTACCTTCGGTTAATAAGAGTTGTTTAGGAACCACGACATTTTATGGATCGCATTGGTGCATTAGAGTTACGCTTTCCAATATTGTAGAAAAACTTTACATACAACTTGTTACATTTTACAGAATGCCTCACTCTAGAAAAAGAGAGTGTTCATGGCATGTTACGGAATGTGCTTGTTAATGGGACTTACTCTTTTTTATGACGAAGGGGGTTTTAGCGGAAACTAGTTGTATAATAGGTAACTTATTGGAGAGTGGGAATTAGCCTTACCTTCGTTTACGAAGTGTACATTGGGAAACCGCGACATTTTACGGATAGCTTTGGTGCAGTGGAGTTATGCTTTCCTACATTGAAAAAGACTTTACCCAGACCTTGTTACATTTTACGGAACGCCTTGTTACGTGGGAGTTATGTTTCCCTCTAGATAAAGAGAATTGTCATAGTATATTAGGGAATGCCCTTATTCATGGGATGTAACATCCCGTTTTCGAGTCACCGGTTAGAATTTAAAATTCTTGGTTAAACCTTGTTGGTTAAAACTTTGAGGATTTTAATTCGGATTTAATTAATTAATTTGTGTAAGTAATTATTTTGATTGGCGGAATAAATTATATTTTGGGTTAATTGTTTGGTTCGAGTTCTAAATCGGTGGGCCAAATCAATTGGTCGGACTAATTGATCCAACCCATGACCGGATGTTGAGATGGAAATGGGAAAGAGGCTGGGCCTCGAATTAGCAGCAGCGGCAGAAGAAGGAAGCTGGGCCCGAGGCCCAGCTGGTGCTGGCGGCGTTCAACAGAGGAAGAAGAAGAAGTTGGGCGGAGGCCCATGCGGGCTGGGTGTGTCCCGTTCAACAGAAGAGGAAAAGAGGGAGAGAGAGAAAGAGGAGGGCACACGTCTTTCGAGAGAGGGGCGGCGGTTCTTGGCACGCAAGCCGAGGCTCCGACGGCGCATGAGACTAGAGAGAGAGGAAGGAAGCCGCAACCGGCGATGAGGACGCGAGTGGCTGTGGTGGCGGCGCCTGTTTCAGAAGGTGGCGGCGGCGACGATTGTTCCAGAAGGCGGCGGCGGCGTTTCCACGATTCCAGTGAAGTGGGAACATTCAGCGTCGGCGGCCCTCGCCGGCGCCGGAAAGGATCGCCGGCAAAGACGAGGGGTTCTTTTGGAAGCTTCTTGAAAGTTTGGTGGCTGATCTGCCACATCAGAAAGTTAAGTGACCAACCTGTGATTTCCTGAAGTCTGTGGGTCGTGTTGGAAGTTTGTTAATAAGGTTTGTTTGGCAGTGTGGTTTTGGGGCTTTGGTTGGCATTTCAGAGATTCGAGCATAACTTCTTTGTTAGAGCTCGATTGACGCACCGTCAGGACCAGTGGATTCAGGACAGCGAGACGAATGTTCTAGGACATAATTCAGGGCTGCTTCTAGGCTAAGGTGAGGGTTTAGCGTACGATAGGTAGTATTGGTCGATGTGAGGAGTTGCAACCTTAACTTAGATGAATATAGGTTTTGCATGGAATTGAAAGAGAGTAAAAGGGGAAACTGTTCTGCATTGGATTGTTATGTAAATTGTGATGTTTCATGATTGTGGTGTGAATGTTAATTGAGACATTGATTGATAATTGTTGGCTGATGTGATGTGGTTGGATTGGGGAAATGATTAACGATGATGTTAAATGGATCAGACTTAGTAATGAGTGTAGGAGGTATGGGACGTGATTCTTGTAAACTGTATCTATACCTTGTGCTGACAGTTGTGGTTGCAGGAGGGTGGTCCTGCCAATGTGGGGTCGCCCTTTAAATGGTGAACAGTGGATGGCCCTGCCAATGTGGGGTCGTCCAAGGAAGGACGAACAGGAGGGTAACCTAAGACTCACGACATGGCTATCCCTGTACTTGCAGGTGGGGGTGGCCGGTGAGCTAGCCGTTTACCCTTAAACTGTGTGCGCAATGTGGAAGTATTGGATGAAGTGTCATGTGATTACAAACGTGTGAATGGATGAAATGATGTTATGTGATATTGGATTGAGATGATGCTACGTGGTGTTTTGGATGGAATGATATTACGTGAATTGGTAGAATTGATGCTAGGTGCCGTTTGAGTGGAATTGATGATGTGTGTGAAGGTGGTTGTTAATGTGTTTAGGGTTGTAGACTTATGACTTCGCATTGGCCAATAGAATTGGTAAGAGGATTTGTACATGGAAGTGGCAATAGAAATGGTACGTGGAATTGGCTAATGGAATTAGATAGTGGATTTAGACAATAGAGTTGGTGAAATGAGGAATGTAGTGGAATGTGACTATGAATGTGAGATTTGATGGTTTGATGATATGAGTGTTGGATGAATTGAATGCTATGTGTTGTTTTGGGGTGATGTGGATGATGTGTGTAATTGGGGTCTATAATGTGATTGTGTTGTAGGATTGTGATATAGAATTGGTACGTGGAATTGGTTGGATGGAATTGTCAGGTGGAATCGCTATGTGGAATTGGTTGAATGGAATTGGAACATGGAATTGGGACATGGAATTGGTACATGGAATGGTGATGTGGAATTGTGTTGTGGAATTGTGTTGTGGAATTATGTGGTGAACCTGAATTGTGGAATTGTGATATGGAATTGAATTGTTGATGTGTGTGATCGATGTAGTTATGTTTAATGGAATTAATTGATAGAACTGGAAGGAGCCAACGTTACCCCACCTCGAAATACTGGTTGAGATTGAGTCCGATTCACTGGGTGAATCCCTTGGTTGGGTTACCAAGGTCGGTTGTCGTTCTCCTTCGTGGAAGGATCCTATATGGATGCGTCTGATGGTATACTCCTTCGGGGAAGGATCCTTTATGGATGCGTCTGGATGGTGTGATGGCCGGTGGGGTAGCGGGGGAACAACTCCTTATGGCGCCTAATTAACTCACCTAGATAAATGAATTGATTGTTGATGCGTGTGTGTGGTGTGCTGAACGTGATTATGTTTGTTATGTGATGTGTTGTGGCTTATATTGGATTGACATGTGAACTGAATTGTGTCGTGTTGGATGTGGAGAATAGTGTTGATGGTATGTTTAGGTGTAGTTATGAATGGTGAATTACTGGCATGGAGATCTACTATTGGGTGATAATTTGGATGGCTTAGGGAAGACTGATAACTTACCTAGTGGATTGATGTTGCGAGTTGTGAATATGTGCAATGAAAACGTGTTTATTGATATGTGTGCTGAACGGTTGAATCGTAGTCGTGAGAGGTATTGTGTAATGATGATGAACCGTGTGCACGATGACTGTATTATATTGTTGTAATTGAGTTTTGTGAATGTCAGATTGAGGAATGCACCTATGTGATCACTTAGCTTGTTAGGGAATTAAAACTGGTAAAGGCTGAGTTGGATTCCACTGATGATGTTATGTGAGGAGTTGGAATCACTCCTTTTGGCTAGGTTCGGCGCATAGTTAAACCCAGTGGGTTCACTCAATTTCAATAGGAAATTGACCCCCCTCCAGTTCCTCTTTTCAGGTTCGCGTGGTTAGAGTGAGTGAGTTAAAGTTCAGGAGTTTCCTTGTGTGTCGAGTGTCAGTGTGTTGTTGGCGTGGAGGAGATCCTTGAAGGCTTGGACCAGGAGTTGACCATGTTTTGATTTTGTTGGCTATTTTGGGATTGGGTTATTTTGTATCGATTGATTTGAACTTCGGGATTGTAAAGGAATTTTGGTTCGAATTGTATCTTTGTAACAAGTTTTGGATTTTGAATAATGGAGGCGCTTCCGACTTACGCTTGTTTTAAGTTTTAATTCGATTCCAATGTTGTTTTCCCTTCTACTTTTTCTATTGTATCTTCGAGTGATGTTCAAACCGGTTCGACCACGGATTCAACCCGAGTCGGTTCGGGATGGATGTTACAAGTGGTATCAGAGCCTCTCCCCGTCCCTCTTGAACGATGGTGGGGCAAACCTCAACGAGGACGTTGAGTCCCTGAGGGGGGTGTATGTGACATCCTAGGCAAATCCCACATCGACAAAGCATGGGGGAGATCCATGGCTATGTGGAATAATTCAACCATAACTGACATGACGCGTTTTGTGGTGTAGTGGTAGGGAATTGACCTTGAGAGGAGGAGGTCATGTGTTCGAATCCACCAACACTCAGAAACAAATCCGTGAGGGCTGGGCCCAAAGCGGACAATATCTTGTCAGAAAAGGTTGGGATGTTACAAGTGGTATCAGAGCCTCTCCCCGTCCCTCTTGAACGATGGTGGGGCAAACCTCAACGAGGACGTTGAGTCCCTGAGGGGGGTGTATGTGACATCCTAGGCAAATCCCACATCGACAAAGCACGGGGGAGATCCATGGGCTATGTGGAATAGTTCAACCTTAACTGACATGACGCGTTTGGTGGTGTAGTGGTGGGGGTTTGATCTTGAGAGGAGGAGGTCATGTGTTCGAATCCCACCAACACTCAGAAACAAATCCGTGAGGGCTGGGCCCAAAGCGGACAATATCTTGTCAGAAAAGGTTGGGATGTCAGAAAAGGAAAGAGAGAAGGAGCCGGCGGCATGGAATCAAGGTTAGACGAGTAGCGGTGTTGGTTCAGCTTCGGGAAGGACGGTGGCTGCGGCTACATTGGGAGACGCGTCAGAGGCTCACCAGAGGTCACCCGGGATGTGGCGGCGACTCGACGCGCCGTCTCCAAGGAGTTGGGAACGCCAACGGCGATGGTGGACTCGCCGGCGACAGCAGGCCTCATCGGAGAAGACGAGTCATCGTCTCGGCAGTTCATGGAAGTTTGGTGACTGAATTCGTGTTTCCTGAAAGATAAGGGACTGTTCTGTGATTTCTTTAATTCTGTGGGTCTTCTTGGAAATTTGATTATAAGGTTGTTTGGCAGTGTGGTTTGGGGACTTCAGTTGGCATTTCGGAGATTCTGCCATAACTTCTTCGTTAGAGCTCGATTGACGAACCGTCAGGACCGGTGGAATCAGGACGACGAGATGGACGTTCTAGAACATAATTCAGGGGCTGATTATAGGCTAAGGTGAGGGTTTAGCGTACGATAGGTAGTATTGGTCGATGTGAGGAGTTGCAACCTTGACTTAGATGAATATAGGTTTTGCATGGAATTGAAAGAGAGTAAAAGGGAAATTGTTCTGCATTGGATTGTTATGTAAATTGTGATGTTTGATGATTGTTGTGTGAATGTTAATTGCTACATTGATTGATAATTGTTGGCTGATGTGATGTGGTTGGATTGGGGAAATGATTAACGATGATGTTAAATGGATCGGACTTAGCAATGAGTGTAGGAGGTGTGGGACGTGATTCTTGTAAATTGTATCTATACTTTGTGCTGACAGTTGTGGTTGCAGGAGGGTGGTCCTGCCAATGTGGGGTCGCCCTTTAAATGGTGAACAGGTGGATGGCCCTGCCAATGTGGGGTCCTCCAAAAAAAGGATGAACAGGAGGGTAACCCTAAGACTCATGACATGGCTATCCCTGTACTTGCAGGTGGGGTGGCCGATGAGCTAGCCGTTTACCCTTAAACTGTGTGTGTAATGTGGAATGATTGGATGAAGTGTCATGTGATTATAAATGTGTGAATGGATTAGATGATGTTATTTGATATTGGATTGAGATGATGTTACGTGGTGTTTTGGATGGATTGATGTTACGTGCATTGGTAGAATTGATGCTAGGTGCCGTTTTGAGTGGAATTGATGATGTGTGTGAAGGTGGTTGTTAATGTGTTTAGGGTTGTAGACTTATGACTTCGATTTGGCTAATAGAATTGGTAAGGGGATTTGTACATGGAAATGGACAATAGAAATGGTACGTGGAATTGGCTAATGGAATTAGATAGTGGATTTAGACAATAGAGTTGGGTGAAATGAGGAATGTAGTGGAATGTGACTGTGAATGTGAGTTTTGATGGTTTGATGCTATGAGTGTTGGATGAATTGAATGCTATGTGTTGTTTTGGGGTGATGTGGATGATAGGTGTAATGGGGGTCTATACCGTGATTGCGTTGTACGATTGTGATATGGAATGGGTACGTGGAATTGGTTGGATGGAATTGTCAAGTGGAATTGTTATGTGGAATTGGTTGATTGGAATTGGAACTTGGAATTGGGACGTGGAATTGGTACATGGAATGGTGATGTGGAATTGTGTTGTGGACTTGGATTGTGGAATTATGTGGTGAACTTGAATTGTGGATTTGTAATATGGAATTGAATTGTTGATGTGTGTGATTGATGTAGTTATGTTTAATGGAATTAATTGATAGAACTGGAAGGAGCCAACGTTACCCCACCCGAAATACTGGTTGAGATTGAGTCCGATTCACTAGGGTGAATCCCTTGGCTGGGTTGCCAAGGTTGGTTGTTTTTCTCCTTCGGGGAAGGATCCTATATGGATGCGTCGGAATGTATACTCCTTCGGGGAAGGATCCGTTGAGGATGCGTCTGGATGTGATGGCCGGCGGGGTAGCGGGGGAACAACTCCTTATGGCGCCTAATTAACTCACCTAGTTAAATGAATTATGAACTATCGTGCGTGTGTTGTGTTGGATTTGATTGCGAGCTGAAATGTGATGTGTTGAGTGTGTATATGTGATGTGTGATATGTGTTGATGATCTGTTATGCAATTGTGTTGTGAACTAGGTTGGATTGATCTATGAATTGAGTTGTGTAATGTGATAAGTTGTGGGATAGATGTGAAAGGTTGATGATTATGATGATGATATGAATTGTGAATGGTTAGTTTGGAGTTATGCACTTGAATGGTAACATGGACTGCTTAGAGATGTCTAATAGCTCACTTAATGTGTGTGACTGTTGTGGGTGTAGAAATGCGAGCTATGATCTTGAGTGGTATTGTGATGTGATGTCGAGATGTGTGAATTATGATTCTCTATTATTCATGAATGTTATCGTGGATGGTAAGTGTTGAATTGAGAGCTGCACCTATGTGATCACTTAAACTGTTTTTAGGGAATTAAAATATTGTATGAATGTGTCTGGTTCCATTGTGGTTGTGTGTGCGGAGTTTGGAACCGCTCTTTCAGGCTAGGTTCGGCGCATAGTTAAACCCAGTGGGTTCACTCAGTTTCATTAGGAAACTGATCCCCTTCCAGTTTCCCCTTTCAGGTTCGCGTGGTTAGAGAGAGGGAGTAAAGTCAGGTGCCTCAGTTGGGTGTCTAGTGTTAGAGTGTTGTTGGCGTGAAGAAGATCTTCGGAGGCTTGGACCAGGAGTTGACCATGTTTTAATGTTGTTGACCATTTCGGGTTGGGATTCTTTTGTATCGGTTTGTTTTAAGCTTCGATTTGGAAATGAATTTTGGTTTGTGTTGTACCTTGTAATCGGATTCCGTGTTTTGAATAATGGAGGCGCTTCCGTTTTACTCTTATTTAATGTTTTACTTTGATTTCAAGGTTGGTTCCCCTTTTATTTAATTATCGTATCTTCGGGTGATGTTCATGCCGGTTCGACCACGGGTCCAACCCGGGTCGGTTCGGGATGGATGTTACAAGTGGTATCAGAGCCCGAACCGACCCGGGTTGAATCCGTGGTCGAACCGGTTTGAACATCACTCGAAGATACAATAGAAAAAGTAGAAGGGAAAACAACATTGGAATCGAATTAAACTTAAAACAAGCGTAAGTCGGAAGCGCCTCCATTATTCAAAATCCAAAACTTGTTACAAAGATACAATTCGAACCAAAATTCCTTTACAATCCCGAAGTTCAAATCAATCGATACAAAATAACCCAATCCCAAAATAGCCAACAAAATCAAAACATGGTCAACTCTGGTCCAAGCCTTCAAGGATCTCCTCCACGCCAACAACACACTGACACTCGACACACAAGGAAACTCCTGAACTTTAACTCACTCACTCTAACCACGCGAACCTGAAAAGAGGAACTGGAGGGGGGTCAATTTCCTATTGAAATTGAGTGAACCCACTGGGTTTAACTATGCGCCGAACCTAGCCAAAAGGAGTGATTCCAACTCCTCACATAACATCATCAGTGGAATCCAACTCAGCCTTTACCAGTTTTAATTCCCTAACAAGCTAAGTGATCACATAGGTGCATTCCTCAATCTGACATTCACAAAACTCAATTACAACAATATAATACAGTCATCGTGCACACGGTTCATCATCATTACACAATACCTCTCACGACTACGATTCAACCGTTCAGCACACATATCAATAAACACGTTTTCATTGCACATATTCACAACTCGCAACATCAATCCACTAGGTAAGTTATCAGTCTTCCCTAAGCCATCCAAATTATCACCCAATAGTAGATCTCCATGCCAGTAATTCACCATTCATAACTACCACCTAAACATACCATCAACACTATTCTCCACACCCAACACGACACAATTCAGTTCACATGTCAATCCAATATAAGCCACAACACATCACATAACAAACATAATCACGTTCAGCACACCACACACACGCATCAACAATCAATTCATTTATCTAGGTGAGTTAATTAGGCGCCATAAGGAGTTGTTCCCCCGCTACCCCACCCGGCCATCACACCATCCAGACGCATCCATAAAGGATCCTTCCCGAAGGAGTATACCATCAGACGCATCCATATAGGATCCTTCCACGAAGGAGAACGACAACCGACCTTGGTAACCCAACCAAGGGATTCACCCAGTGAATCGGACTCAATCTCAACCAGTATTTCGAGTGGGGTAACGTTGGCTCCTTCCAGTTCTATCAATTAATTCCATTAAACATAACTACATCGATCACACACATCAACAATTCAATTCCATATCACAATTCCACAATTCAGGTTCACCACATAATTCCACAACACAATTCCACAACACAATTCCACATCACCATTCCATGTACCAATTCCATGTCCCAATTCCATGTTCCAATTCCATTCAACCAATTCCACATAGCGATTCCACCTGACAATTCATCCAACCAATTCCACGTACCAATTCTATATCACAATCCTACAACACAATCACATTATAGACCCCAATTACACACATCATCCACATCACCCCAAAACAACACATAGCATTCAATTCATCCAACACTCATATCATCAAACCATCAAATCTCACATTCACAGTCACATTCCACTACATTCCTCATTTCACCCAACTCTATTGTCTAAATCCACTATCTAATTCCATTAGCCAATTCCACGTACCATTTCTATTGCCCACTTCCATGTACAAATCCTCTTACCAATTCTATTGGCCAATGCGAAGTCATAAGTCTACAACCCTAAACACATTAACAACCACCTTCACACACATCATCAATTCCACTCAAAACGGCACCTAGCATCAATTCTACCAATTCACGTAATATCATTCCATCCAAAACACCACGTAGCATCATCTCAATCCAACATCACATAACATCATTTCATCATTCACACGTTTGTAATCACATGACACTTCATCCAATACTTCCACATTGCGCACACAATTTAGGGTAAACGGCTAGCTCACCGGCCACCCCACCTGCAAGTACAGGGATAGCCATGTCGTGAGTCTTAGGGTTACCCTCCTGTTCGTCCTTCCTTGGACGACCCCACATTGGCAGGGCCATCCACCTGTTCACCATTTAAAGGGCGACCCCACATTGGCAGGACCACCCTCCTGCAACCACAACTGTCAGCACAAGGTATAGATACAGTTTACAAGAATCACGTCCCATACCTCCTACACTCATTACTAAGTCTGATCCATTTAACATCATCGTTAATCATTTCCCCAATCCAACCACATCACATCAGCCAACAATTATCAATCAATGTCTCAATTAACATTCACACCACAATCATGAAACATCACAATTTACATAACAATCCAATGCAGAACAGTTTCCCCTTTTACTCTCTTTCAATTCCATGCAAAACCTATATTCATCTAAGTTAAGGTTGCAACTCCTCACATCGACCAATACTACCTATCGTACGCTAAACCCTCACCTTAGCCTAGAAGCAGCCCCTGAATTATGTCCTAGAACATTCGTCTCGCTGTCCTGAATCCACTGGTCCTGACGGTGCGTCAATCGGAGCTCTAACAAAGAAGTTATGCTCGAATCTCTGAAATGCCAACCAAAGCCCCAAAACCAACACTGCCAAACAAACCCTTATTAACAAACTTCCAACACGACCCACAGACTTCAGGAAATCACAGGTTGGTCACTTAACTTTCTGATGTGGCAGATCAGCCACCAAACTTTCAAGAAGCTTCCAAAAGAACCCCTCGTCTTTGCCGGCGATCCTTTCCGGCGCCGGCGAGGGCCGCCGACGCTGAATGTTCCCACTTCACTGGAATCGTGGAAACGCCGCCGCCGCCTTCTGGAACAATCGTCGCCGCCGCCACCTTCTGAAACAGGCGCCGCCACCACAGCCACTCGCGTCCTCATCGCCGGTTGCGGCTTCCTTCCTCTCTCTCTAGTCTCATGCGCCGTCGGAGCCTCGGCTTGCGTGCCAAGAACCGCCGCCCCTCTCTCGAAAGACGTGTGCCCTCCTCTTTCTCTCTCTCCCCTCTTTTCCTCTTCTGCTGAACGGGACACACCCAGCCCGCATGGGCCTCCGCCCAACTTCTTCTTCTTCCTCTGTTGAACGCCGCCAGCACCAGCTAGGCCTCGGGCCCAGCTTCCTTCTTCTGCCGCTGCTGCTAATTCGAGGCCCAGCCTCTTTCCCATTTCCATCTCAACATCCGGTCATGGGTTGGATCAATTAGTCCGACCAATTGATTTGGCCCACCGATTTAGAACTCGAACCAAACAATTAACCCAAAATATAATTTTATTCCGCCAATCAAAATAAATTACTTACACAAATTAATTAATTAAATCCGAATTAAAATCCTCAAAGTTTTAACCAACAAGGTTTAACCAAGAATTTTAAATTCTAACCGGTGACTCGGAAACGGGGATGTTACAACTCTCCACAACTTCAAAAGATTTCGTCCCCGAAATCACAACCCTACTCATCTTAGTAATGTAATCACAAATCACAGGCACAACGCAATAGTTCAAGGATCACAGCACTACTCGAAACTCTTTCTTAACGGTTCTAGCAACACACACACCTCCTAAAACACTTCACTTACACGAACTCGGATTTCCATCTAACACACACACACTATCGAACACTTAAGGCACAACATGCCACAAGAGCACAACCAAAACACACAACTCAACAAAGCAAGAAACTACCTAGCTAACACCTTCGGCTAGTCCTCACACCCTTCAGGCATTCTACCCAACTTAACCAAAGTCTACAAGGACCTCACTCCTCCAACCCACCTCAAATTTCCAACTACTATTCTTAGCCACTCGAGCACCAACTAACCATCTAAACTCCGTCGTTACAGAAACCTTTCTCAATCTGATTTTCAAAACCAAAGCACACTTTTCAGAAAGACGAAACTTTAATAAATTCCTTTTAAATCGAAGCCAAGTTCCTCAGTTTAAAATCAAACTCATAAAACCTTTAAAATCAAACTCGCAACCAGACTCTATCATAATTTTAAATACTCAAATACTTTCAACTCTCTAAACACTGGTACCATTGAAACACTCCCCAACTTTCGAAACAAGAACGCTTGAGCAAATTGAAAGCACAGAACGCATAACTCAACTTTGAAAAGATACAAGCGATTTCAAACTCATTTCGAATCAACCCAAAACCCAAGACAACAATTCCCACCCAAAACCAAAATTAGTAAAAATTTAAACTCCATCTCGGTTAAAATACCAAATCATTTAAACGCTCTTCAAATCCGTCACACCAATTACTCAAAGAACTAAACCAAGATTCAACACTAAAATCACATTGACAGAACAGACCAAGAAATACTCATTTCCCAAAAGCTCGAATCCTTAAATCCTTCTAATTTTTCCAATATGGAACAAAATTCAAAACGTACTCGGCAGGTTAAAATCTCGTTCAGACCACAGCCGAAAACAAAGCAAGACAAAATTCTCACGAAATAAAATCTTCTTTGAAAATTCATTTCAACAAACAAGACAGGTTCCTGTAACACTCCTAGGCTCCTCTCCCCATCCGACCCCGAATTCTCTTACAAAACACAGACCTAAAGCTTCCACTCAAGCTAGCATCCTAACTCTGGTTCTATTTCTAAAGGTCAACAACTCTCCTAATCCGACTGTATTCGCACTCAACCACTACTCAAAACTACAAATTCTCATCCCATGGTTTTCTTCGTGGCTCAGGAGGACCGAAAATACCAATTTCAGTTGACCAACTCTTCAAATCACTTTTTCTCTTCAAAACACACTTTCACTTTCAAAATCCCAACCCGATTAAAACGTTTGAAAACCCCTGGAATGCCAGTACCCACATCGATGTTCCGTTCTTTCCATTAAGAGGGTAGCTAATCCCCTAGAAGAAAGAACAGTTCACCCATGCAGCAGAGACAAACCAGGCTCTGATACCACTTGTAACATCCCAACCTTTTCTGACAAGATATTGTCCGCTTTGGGCCCAGCCCTCACGGATTTGTTTCTGAGTGTTGGTGGAATCGAACACATGACCTCCTCCTCTCAAGATCAAACCCCCACCACTACACCACCAAACGCGTCATGTCAGTTAAGGTTGAACTATTCCACATAGCCCATGGATCTCCCCCGTGCTTTGTCGATGTGGGATTTGCCTAGGAGTCACATGGGACTTACGCTTTCTACGGTTAAGAGGAGTTTAGCTGAAACTTTCTGTATAATAGGAAACTCATTGGTAACTAGGAATTAGCCTCACCTTCGGTTAATAAGAGTTGATTAGGAACCCACAACATTTTACAGATCGCTTTGGTGCATTAGAGTTACGCTTTCCTATATATAAGAAGACTTTACATGCAACTTGTTACATTTTGGGGAATGCCTCCCTCTAGAAAAAGAGAGTGTTCATGGCATGTTAGGGAATGCGCTTGTCCATGGGAGTTACGCTATCCTACGGTAAAGGGGAGTTTAGCGGAAACTTGCTGTATTATAGGGAACCGATTGGTGAATGGGAATTAGCCTTACCTTCGGTTACTAAGGGTTCATTGGAAACCTATGACATTGTACAGATCGCTTTGGTGCAGTGGAGATACGATTTCCTACGTTGAAGAAGACTTTGCGTAGAACTCGGTACATTTTACAGAATGCCTTAGTACGTGGGAGTTATGTTTCCCTCTAGAAAAAAAGAGTGTTCATGGCATGTTAGGGAATGTGTTTGTTCATGGGACTTGCCTTTTTCATGATGCAGGGCAGTTCAGCGGGAACTAGTTGTATAATAGGGAACTTATTGGTGAGTAGGAATTAGCATTACCTTCGTTTACGAAGTGCTCATTGGGAAACCGCGACATTTTACGGATAGCTTTGGTGTAGTGGAGTTATGCTTTCCTACATTGAAGAAGAGTTACCCAGACCTTGTTACATTTTACGGAACGCCTTAGTACGTGGGAGTTATGTTTCGCTCTAGATAAAGAGAATTTTCATAGTATATTAGGGAATGCCCTTATTCATGGTACTTACGCTTTCTATGGTGAAGGGGAGTTTAGCGGAAACTTTCTGTATAATAGGAAACTCATTGGTAAGTGGGAATTAGCCTTACCTTCGGTTAATAAGAGTTGATTAGGAACCCACCACATTTTATGGATCGCTTTGGTGCATTGGAGTTAGGCTTTCCAATATTCAAGAAGACTTTACGTACAACTTGTTACATTTTGCGGAATGCCTCCCTCTAGAAAAAGAGTGTGTTCATGGAATGTTAGGGAATGCGCTTGTCCATGGGAGTTACGCTATCCTACGGTAAAGGGGAGGTTAGCGGAAACTTGCTGTATTACGGGGAACCGATTGTTGACTGGGAATTAGCCTTACATTCGGTTACTAAGGGTTTATTGGGAACCTATGATATTTTACGGATCGCTTTGGTGCAGTGGAGATACGCTTTCCTACGTTGAAGAAGACTTTGCGTAGAACTCGTTACATTTTACGGAACTCCTTAGTACGTGGGAGTTATGTTTCCCTCTAGAAAAAGTGAGTGTTCATGGCATGTTAGGGAATGTGTTTGTTCATGGGACATGCGATTTTTGATGACGAAGGGCAGTTTAGCGGGAACTAGTTGTATAATAGGGAACTTATTCGTGAGTGGGAATTAGCATTACCTTCGTTTACGAAGTGTTCATTGGGAAACCGCGACATTTTACGGATAGCTTTGGTGCAGTGGAGTTATGCTTTCCTACATTCAAGAAGACTTTACCCAGACCTTGTTACATTTTTACGGAACGCCTTGGTACGTGGGAGTTATGTTTCCCTCTAGATAAAGAGAATTTTCATAGTATATTAGGGAATGCCATTATTCATGGGACTTACGCTTTCTACGGTGAAGGGGAGTTTAGCTGAAACTTTCTATATAATAGGAAACTCATTGGTAAGTGGGAATTAGCCTTACCTTCGGTTAACAAGAGTTGATTAGGAACCTGTAACACCCCGATTTTTATAAAATCATAAAAACGACAACTGTTCTGGAACAGGCGATGATTTAATGATTTGAAAATACAATTTTGACCAATCACTTTCAAACCAAACATAAAATCCGGGGTATTAAGTAGCCGATTTGTATCACCAATCATGCACCCGGTTAATTAATAATAATAATAGTTTCCCTTTTTTCGGCTCTTATTCAATCAACCCAACTCACTTTTATTCCAACCGGACTCAATACACAAGATCATACTTAAAACATGAATCACCACAAAAGTTTTACCAAGCTAAAGTGGTCTACTCATCATGCAAGCTCTTGCTTATGAGTTCGAGATGACGTCGTGCCTCAGCTTCCTCGGCTGCTTCTAACATCAGCTTTACGATGCCGTAGATTAGCATACAGATGAGGAGTAAGGCAAAGAGTATAAACCCTATGCCAACCTCATTGACATCCTCTTGGAAGCTTATTTTTGAAATGGAGAGAGTTTTTACTAAGAATGGAGGAAGAATGAAAGAGAGAAATGGTGATGGTGGATCAAGTTTTTCAAACTTGATCTTTTATGGACACCAATCTCAACAAGAGAGTGGTCATAATAATTGTGACACCCACCCACTCATGTCGGCACACAAGGACATGAGAAGTGGCCAACTAAGTCAAGGTCTAGGAACCTAAGGTTCGTCCCTTTAAATAGACGGTACCGAAATGCTTCGAATAAACGAGCAGAGGTCGGAAAAGAATACCTCATTCCACGCTCATGTAAACAAGAAATGGCCACGATTCCCATTTGCCACTATGGGGAAACTACAATCATAACCACATCCTGGACGGAAGAAAATCCAGGGCGAAGGTTTCTTAGCTGCAAAAGACGTCGCTCGGTAAGCCAATAACTCTTTTCGAGTTTTTTCCGACTATCTTTTCCACTAACCCGGGAAAAATTTCACCTATCCTCTTAGTTAATGGTAGAGGATGAACGGCCATTGTAACTACTTTGCATGGGCAGATCCCCGATGCAACCTAGAGCCAAGGTCATAATTAACGGGCTCCTACGTAAATTGAACGTTTACGAACGTACCTTCGGAAACGAGAGACAAGCAATTTCCGGGGAAACTGTTCCCAATACTGCTACGTCATCTACACCTTCTGTTAGGAACACAGCAAATCATAATTTCTGTAATATAGAAATTACCTACCGGACCTTCTTAGCAGTCCTTACCTTTGCTTGTATCCTTATCGGAATCCTTATCATCCGCGTGATAAGCCATTAAATTCTGCTTTTATCCTGATCCCATCTAAATCAGCTACACCCACCATTGTTATAAAAATAATTTATTTCAACAACATCAGTTGTAAATTTCAAGAACGTGTCACCGTGGAAGTTTCTGTGCCGATGCCATGATGCAGGGATCTGAGACAGGTGCTTGTGAAAATCCCTTCACCTTTAAACCTTGGTTTAAAAACCCTTCAAAACTGAATACCCCTTTCCTTAAAAATTCCCAAAATCACTTCCATACCAGGCCGATCTTCCAGTGTTTCTTGGTAAACAGAGAAACAGGAGGAAGCCGGCTCTGATACCAAAATGTAACACCCCGATTTTTATAAAAACGTAAAAATGACAACTGTTCCGGAACAGGCGATGATTCAAAGATTTGAAAATACAATTTTGACCAATCACTTTCAAACCAAACATAAAATCTGGGGTATTAACCGTTAAACTTGTACACAGCGGAATAAGCCCCGATGACTGGGGAGCGACCTCCAAGTCATCACTTCACCGTCTCATGATCCACTGCTCCGGCACGCCTTAGAAACTCCGGTGGCCCGTTACTTGTCCGGTAAATTCCTGCAGAACTGGTGGGTGGCTCGGGGTCAGTCCTTTATCATGGAAATTCCGTTAAACTCGGATAATCACTCTTCAGAGAAATGATAAAGCAAACCCATAATCCAATTCGGCTTTAAACGCCGGTTCCGGAAAGATGGAACTTTCCGTAGAAATGAACACCTTGATGTCAAAACCAAGACTTTACGTCTTGATTTCCAGGTAAGTAGGGGAGTCACTGGGACTACTTAAATCCCTCAAACCTTAGGTATCATAACTTTATAAACCGTGTTTTAATGGGAAAAACCGTGTCACTTAATAACTCTGAAAAATCAACAAACAACCATTAGTCGTACATATCATCGTAATCATACCCAAACAATCAAGCAATTATAGAACCAACAATCATATCATATCTCATGAGTATCCATTATAATATAAATGTGGAAATCATAAGCTGGAACTGTGAAACATAACATCATGCTTCATAACATCACTTGACTTTACTTAGATCTGCTTAACTTTTACTTAGGGGCCCCAACCCAACTAACTAGCCTTACCGCCCCCTGAAAACTGACACACTGCCCAGAGCACTTATCTGACCGCAGTGGTAACTGATAAGGACTCTCTGGTCCACTGAACTGAGGGGCAAATCTGGCCCATTGGGTTTCTGGCCCAATATCATACTGAGGTCGCTTGCGACCATAACTGAAAACTGGGTGGGGCGGAGGTCTAGCTAGTGAGTACCATTTATTAATCCACCTATGACTTGTCTATGTGAGGTGTGGTACTCAGACATGCATACAACTTAATTACAACATGCATACATAATTGGCTTATGGGAATTAACTTTGCATAAAACATAACGTAAAATAGATAGGTAAATAAAATAGCGACGATAAGATATTACCCCCTAAAACCAACCCACCTAAAATACCGAGTCGGTTGACTTGGAAATCCGTTCCGTGACTTGAATCGGACGGAAATAAATCTTTCGTAACTTCCGGGCCAATTTGCAACAACTGAAAAGTTAGTTGAGCCTTTTCTGTCAAAAACAGACAGTTAAGTGACCAATCTGCCACACGGAAAAGATCCAGGGGCAAAATACCAAAGGAAAGGGATTCAGAACTGAACTGTACTTACTGTCGATTCAGGGACCAGATTGACATATTTTCCAATCGTATGAACCCTAATTTCCACCGATTGGTTTTTCCTTCGATTCTCCCTAACCAGGGATTCAACTTGAAATTGGAAGAGGGTAAATGATCGTGGGATTGAGACGAATCGAATGGTACCAACCATTCGGTTCGAATCAGCCTGAATCATCACGACACTAAGCTCGTCGGAGCTTGATCGGAGGACAGGGGTTTTTGATTCTGGGAATGCCAGCTTTGTTCTGAGGCCTCGGGTGGCTTTTATAGGCCCGGCCGATCAGATACAAGCCAAAGAAAGTGGTCGACACTGGCCAAATTCGTCAACAATCGGGGCCTCTATCTTTTGAAAATCATGGCCGGAGTAGGGACGAATTCCCACTCAATTCATCGTGTTCTTGGACGGATATGCAATAGTCGAGATTCCCAAGCTTTCTGTCATGTCCTGGTGGCCTCCCTTGTCGGCTGCCAAAGAGAAAGTGGGTTTGTCCACTTGCAGCGTGCCGGCGAGGTAGGGGAGCGGCAGAGCAAAAACAGGGGCTCGCCGGAGAAGACTGCCCAAAACGACGTCGTTTCAGCGTTTGGCGGTTTTGAAAATTTAAAAAAGAAAGTTGTGGCTGGGATTCGATCCCGGGTCGGCTAAGTGCTGGGTTGGTTCCTTAACCAACTCGGCTACTGGTTTACTCAGTGAGTAGTCTTACCCCGGCTACTATTTCACTCGGTTTGCTGAGTTTTGATTCCTTTCTCAAAATCGATTCTTCTAATGACCAAATCGATTTAACCTTTAAGCCTCAATTAATTTAATTGATATTTTACGATTAAATCCTAACATAATAAGGATCAACTTTATTAATTAAAACTTTTTTTCAATCCCTAAAACTCGGGATGTAACATTTCTCCCCTCCTTAAAAAGATTTCGTCCCCGAAATCCATCGTTTAGTAAGTTCTAAAAAAAACTCCACTCTCTTTCTCTACATGGAGATTCTCTCTCGTCTCCCAGAAGATCTGCAGTCGAAGATCGTACGGATGCACAGACTGCAGTTCATAAAGACACATTTAGAGGCACTGGGCAAGCTCAGGGATTTCTACCCATATTTCCCCAAAGATATACGGAACCACTGCAAGATCTGCAAATCCCGATTTCCATCGTGCTAAGGAGAACGTCGAGACTCAGACAGCGCCTGCTACGGATCTGGAATGTCCAATACACACCAGAAGGGGTGAACCTACAGTACTACAAAGGGGGGTGCACAGAATTCCATTCACCAGGGCTAAGCACCCAGTGTTAGTTATAGGAGCCCATAGAGCACACTTGTGTAATCCACGAGTAATTGGAAATTTAATAATGAGGGGTTATTAATAAATGCAACCCTAGCTTCTCTTTCCATTGTCATCACTTCTCTTGAGCACATAACGTTACAATCTATTGGTATCTCCTAATTTACTTGTCACCCGCGGGGATTCTAGGAAACAAAATTTCTATCAACGAAATTGTGCACCGTCTGAGACCATACATGCTTAGGTCCCAGGCAAAAACCACAAGAAAGAGAATAAGGGTACAATCATGAATTTGAGGAAGTACTAAGGCATGCGAGGTGGAATTTCTATTTGCCTCTGCCGACCTGTTCTTTCGGAGAATTTTCTTGACGCCTCGTCGCTCTATATGCTTGAACATCTTCAGAACGAAGGTGATAGCCACGATAAGAAAAATGGCTATCAGCAGGATAAAATTAATCTCGCACAAGGTTTCTGCTTTATCAGGGCCTGTCATTTTTCGTTGGAGAATGACTGAGAGAAAGGATACTATTTTATATGTGAAAATTTTTCGGTCAGCTTGTACAAAACGCCGCCGTTCAGACTTGAAAGTCAAAAAGCAAATAGGGTGATATAACATCACCAATTTACGCGTTAACTGTGCCTCGAAAGCAGTGCCGATTCGGTGGAAAAATTTCCAACCGTTCACGTGCTGTCCGCCGAAAGAGTGACACGACACACTGTCTCAAGCTTTAGCAGTGCCTCAAAAGTCTCGTCGATGTGGTGGACGATTCTTCACCATTCACGTGTCATCCGCCGAAAGCAGGGATCACGTGTCGGAGATCTACGGTTCTCTACTCGGGTATTTAACTTGAGTGAAACTTGGTTCCATGTATCCCTCGTATCACACTTGCTAAAACTCACGGAAATTCGAAATGGGAGCAGAGAAAAACACCGGAGCGACTCCACTCCTCACTCTTTTTCCTACTCCCGAAAATCCATTCGTCCCTCCTGGTAATCCCTTTCTAACCGATTTCTGTTCTTTCCGTGATTCTGTTAAGAAAGAATGGAAACTAGATTGTAGCTGCCCGAACCACATGTCTCCTAATGAGAAATCTTTCGTTTCCCTTGACCGTAACGTTCACCAACTTGTTTCCTTTGGAAGAGGTTCCATAGTAAAGTCAAAGGGAAAGGGCTCCGTCAGGTTGGGTCCATTAATTATTCCGGACGTACTACTGATGCCCGGTATCATTGGTAGCTTCATAAGCGTGAGCCAGCTTATGGAACAGAACTTCGCTTTTGTCTTTAAGGGAGGGTGGTGTACCGTGTTTGACCAGTTTGGAAATCTTTTTCTTTCTGTACCAAAAATAAGCAGATGTTTTCCGCTTAACATGGCTCATGTCACGCAGACAGGTGTTGCCATCCGAGGAAAACAGAGCAAACAGGGGTGGTCAAGGTTTGCTGCGGAAAGAAGCGGGTTAAGGAAGGATTGCAAGAAGTGGCCAACCTGATCATGGAGGCTGACAAGAGGAAGAAGCAAGAGTGTCCGATCAAGTTAGTGGATCCTTTACAGAGTCCTAAGAATACGGCCTAAGTAGCCGATTTGTATCACCAATCATGCACCCGGTTAATTAATAATAATAATAGTTTCCCTTTTTTCCGCTCTTATTCAATCAACCCAACTCACTTTTATTCCAACCAGACTCAATACACAAGATCATACTTAAAACATGAATCACCACAAAAGTTTTACCAAGCTAAAGTGGTCTACTCATCATGCAAGCTCTTGCTTATGAGTTCGAGATGACGTCGTGCCTCAGCTTCCTCGGCTGCTTCTAACGTCAGCTTTACGATGCCGTAGATTAGCATACAGATGAGGAGTAAGGCAAAGAGTATAAACCCTATGCCAACCTCATTGACATCCTCTTGGAAGCTTATTTTTGAAATGGAGAGAGTTTTTACTAAGAATGGAGGAAGAATGAAAGAGAGAAATGGTGATGGTGGATCAAGTTTTTCAAACTTGATCTTTTATGGAGACCAATCTCACCAAGAGAGTGGTCATAATAATTGTGACACCCACCCACTCATGTCGGCACACAAGGACATGAGAAGTGGCCAACTAAGTCAAGGTCTAGGAACCTAAGGTTCGTCCCTTTAAATAGACGGTACCGAAATGCTTCGAATAAACAAGCAGAGGTCGGAAAAGAATACCTCATTCCACGCTCTTGTAAACAAGAAATGGCCACGATTCCCGTTTGCCACTGTGGGGAAACTACAATCATAACCACAAACTGGACGGAAGAAAATCCAGGGCGAAGGTTTCTTAGCTGCAAAAGACGTCGCTTGGTAAGCCAATAATTCTTTTCGAGTTTTTCGACTATCTTTTCCACTAACTCGGGAAAAATTTCACCTATCCTCTTTGTTAATGGCAGAGGATGAACGGCCATTGTAACTACTTTGCATGGGCAGATCCCCCGATGCAACCTAGAGCCAAGGTCGTAATTAACGGGCTCCAACGTAAATTGAACGTTTACGAACGTACCTTCGGAAACGAGAGACAAGCAATTTCTGGGGAAATGTTCCCAATACTGCTACGTCATCTACACCTTCTGTTAGGAACACAGCAAATCATAATTTCTGTAATATAGAAATTACCTACCGGACCTTCTTAGCAGTCTTTACCTTTGCTTGTATCCTTATCGGAATCCTTATCATCCGCGTGATAAGCCATTAAATTCTGCTTTTATCCTGATCCCATCTAAATCAGCTACACCCACCATTGTTATAAAAATAATTTATTTCAACAACATCAGTTGTAAATTTCAAGAACGTCTCACCGTGGAAGTTTCTGTGCCGATGCCATGATGCAGGGATCTGAGACAGGTGCTTGTGAAAATCCCTTCACCTTTAAACCTTGGTTTAAAAACCCTTCAAAACTTAATACCCCTTTCCTTAAAAATTCCCAAAATCACTTCCATACCAGGCCGATCTTCCAGTGTTTCTTGGTAAATCGAGAAACAGGAGGAAGCCGGCTCTGATACCAAAATGTAACACCCCGATTTTTATAAAAACGTAAAAATGACAACTGTTCCGGAACAGGCGATGATTCAAAGATTTGAAAATACAATTTTGACCAATCACTTTCAAACCAAACATAAAATCTGGGGTATTAACCGTTAAACTTGTACACAGCGGAATAAGCCCCGATGACTGGGGAGCGACCTCCAAGTCATCACTTCACCGTCTCATGATCCACTGCTCCGGCACGCCTTAGAAACTCCGGTGGCCCGTTACTTGTCCGGTAAATTCCTGCAGAACTGGTGGGTGGCTCGGGGTCAGTCCTTTATCATGGAAATTCCGTTAAACTCGGATAATCACTCTTCAGAGAAATGATAAAGCAAACCCATAATCCAATTCGGCTTTAAATGCCGGTTCCGGAAAGATGGAACTTTCCGTAGAAACGACACCTTGATGTCAAAACCAAGACTTTACGTCTTGATTTCCAGGTAAGTAGGGGAGTCACTGGGACTACTTAAATTCCTCAAACCTTAGGTATCATAACTTTATAAACCGTGTTTTAATGGGAAAAACCGTGTCACTTAATAACTCTGAACAATCAACAAACAACCGTTAGTCGTACATATCATCGTAATCATACCCAAACAATCAAGCAATCATAGAACCAACAATCATATCATATCTCATGAGTATCCATTATAATATAAATGTGGAAATCATAAGCCGGAACTGTGAAACATAACATCATGCTTCATAACATCACTTGACTTTACTTAGATCTGCTTAACTTTTACTTAGGGGCCCCAACCCAACTAACTAGCCTTACCGCCCCCTGAAAACTGACACACTGCCCAGAGCACGTATCTGACCGCAGTGGTAACTGATAAGGACTCTCTGGTCCACTGAACTGAAGGGTAAATCTGGCCCATTGGGTTTCTGGCCCAATATCATACTGAGGTCGCTTGCGACCATAACTGAAAACTGGGGTGGGGCGGAGGTCTAGCTAGTGAGTACCATTTATTAATCCACCTATGACTTGTCTATGTGAGGTGTGGTACTCAGACATGCATACAACTTAATTACAACATGCATACATAATTGGCTTATGGGAATTAACTTAGCATAAAACATAACGTAAAATAGATAATTAAATAAAATAGCGACGATAAGATATTACCCCCTAAAACCAACCCACCTAAAATACCGAGTTGGTTGACTTGGAAATCCGTTCTGTGACTTGAATCGGACGGAAATAAACCTTTCGTAACTTCCGGGCCAATTTGCAACAACTGAAAAGTTAGTTCAGCCTTTTCTGTCAAAAACAGACAGTTAAGTGACCAATCTGCCACACGGGAAAAGATCCAGGGGCAAAATACCAAAGGAAAGGGATTCAGGACTGAACTGTACTTACTGTCGATTCAATGACCAGATTGACATATTTTCCAATCGTATGAACCCTAATTTCCACCGATTGGTTTTTCCTTCGATTCTCCCTAACCAGGGATTCAACTTGAAATTGGAAGAGGCTAAATGATCGTGGGATTGAGACGAATCGAATGATACCAACCATTCGGTTCGAATCAGCCTGAATCATCACGACACTAAGCTCGTCGGAGCTTGATCGGAGGAAAGGGGTTTTTGATTCTGGGAATGCCAGCTTCGTTCTGAGGCCTCGGGTGGCTTTTATAGGCCCGGCCGATCAGATACAAGCCAAAGAAAGTGGCCGACACTGGCCAAATTCGTCAACAATCGGGGCCTCCATCTTTTGAAAATCGTGGCCGGAGTAGGGATGAATTCCCACTCAATTCGTCGTGTTCTTGGATGGATATGCAATAGTCGAGATTCCCAAGCTTTTTGTCATGTCCTGGTGGCCTCCCTTGTTCGGCTGCTGAAGAGAAAGTGGGTTTGTCCACTTACAGCGTCGCCGGCGAGGTAGGGGAGCGGCGGAGCAAAAACAGGGGCTCGCCGGAGAAGACTGCCCAAAACGACGTCGTTTCAGCGTTTGGCGGTTTTGAAAATTTAAAAATGAAAGTTGTGGCTGGGATTCGATCCCGGGTCGGCTAAGTGCTGGGTTGGTTCCTTAACCAACTCGGCTACTGGTTTACTCAGTGAGTAGTCTTACCCCGGCTACTATTTCACTCGGTTTGCTGAGTTTTGATTCCTTTCTCAAAATCGATTCTTCTAATGAGCAAATCGATTTAACCTTTAAGCCTCGATTAATTTAATTGATATTTTACGATTAAATCCTAACAATAATAAGGATCAACTTTATTAATTAAAACTTTTTTTCAATCCCTAAAACTCGGGATGTAACAGAACCCATGACATTTTATGGATCGCTTTGGTGCATTAGAGTTACGCTTTCCAATATTGAAGAAGACTTTACGTACAACTTGTTACATTTTGCGGAATGCCTCCCTCTAGAAAAAGAGAGTGTTCATGGAATGTTAGGGAATGCGCTTGTCCATGGGAGTTACGCTATCCTACGGTAAAGGGGAGGTTAGCGGAAACTTGCTGTATTACGGGGAACCGATTGTTGAGTGGGAATTAGCCTTACCTTCGGTTACTAAGGGTTTATTGGGAACCTATGATATTTTACGGATCGCTTTGGTGCAGTGGAGATACGCTTTCCTACGTTGAAGAAGACTTTGCGTAGAACTCGTTACATTTTAGGAACGCCTTAGTACGTGGGAGTTATGTTTCCCTCTAGAAAAAGTGAGTGTTCATGGCATGTTAGGGAATGTGTTTGTTCATGGGACATGCGATTTTTGATGACGAAGGGCAGTTTAGCGGGAGTTAGTTGTATAATAGGGAACTTATTCGTGAGTGGGAACTAGCATTACCTTCGTTTACGAAGTGTTCATTGGGAAACCGCGACATTTTACGGATAGCTTTGGTGCAATGGAGTTATGCTTTCCTACATTGAAGAAGACTTTACCCAGACCTTGTTACATTTTACGGAACGCCTTGGTACGTAAGAGTTATGTTTCCCTCTAGATAAACAGAATTTTCATAGTATATTAGGGAATGCCCTTATTCATGGGACTTACGCTTTCTATGGTGAAGGGGAGTTTAGCGAAAACTTTCTGTATAATAGGAAACTCATTAGTAATTGGGAATTAGCCTTACCTTCGGTTAATAAGAGTTGATTAGGAACCCACGACATTTTATGGATCGCTTTGGTGCATTAGAGTTACGCTTTCCAATATTGAAGAAGACTTTCCGTACAACTTGTTACATTTTGCGGAATGCCTCCCTCTAGAAAAAGAGAGTGTTCATGGAATGTTAGGGAATGCGCTTGTCCATGGGAGTTACGCTATCCTACGGTAAAGGGGAGGTTGCGGAAACTTGCTGTATTATGGGGAACCGGTTGTTGAGTGGGAATTAGCCTTACCTTTGGTTACTAAGGGTTCATTGGGAACCTATGAAATTTTACGGATCGCTTTGGTGCAGTGGAGATACGCTTTCCTACATTGAAGAAGACTTTGCGTAGAACTCGTTACATTTTACGGAACGCCTTAGTACTTGGTAGTTATGTTTCCCTCTAGAAAAAGAGAGTGTTCATGGCATGTTAGGGAATGTGTTTGTTCATGGGATATGCGCTTTTTGACGACGAAGGGCAGTTTAGGGGAACTAGTTGTATAATAGGGAACTTATTGGTCAGTGGGAATTAGCATTACCTTCATTTACGAAGTGTTCATTGGGAAACCGCGACATTTTACGGATAGCTTTGGTGTAGTGGAGTTATGCTTTCCTACATTGAAGAAGACTTTACCCAGACCTTGTTACATTTTACAGAACGCCTTGGTACGTGGGAGTTATGTTTCCCTCTAGATAAAGAGAATTTTCATAGTATATTAGGGAATGCCCTTATGCATGGGACTTACGCTTTCTACGGTGAAGGGGAGTTTAGCTGAAACTTTTGTATAATAGGAAACTCATTGGTAAGTGGGAATTAGCCTTACCTTCGGTTAATAAGAGTTGATTAGGAACCCACGACATTTTATGGATCGCTTTGGTGCATTAGAGTTACGCTTTCCAATATTGAAGAAGACTTTCCGTACAAACTTGTTACATTTTGTGGAATGCCTCCCTCTAAAAAAAAGAGTGTTCATGGAATGTTAGGGAATGCGCTTGTCCATGGGAGTTACGCTATCCTACGGTAAAGGGGAGGTTTAGCGGAAACTTGCTGTATTATAGGGAACCCTTGTTGAGTGGGAATTAGCCTTACCTTTGTTATAAGGTTCATTGGGAACCTAGAAATTTTACGGATCGCTTTGGTGGAGTGGAGATACGCTTTCCTACATTGAAGAAGACTTTGCGTAGAACTCGTTACATTTTACGGAACGCCTTAGTACTTGGTAGTTATGTTTCCCTCTAGAAAAAGAGAGTGTTCATGGCATGTTAGGGAATGTGTTTGTTCATGGGATATGCGCTTTTTTGGACGACGAGGGCAGTTTAGTGGGAACTAGTTATATATAGGGAACTTATTGGTCAGTGGGAATTAGCATTACCTTCGTTTACGAAGTGTTCATTGGGAAACCGCGACATTTTACGATAGCTTTGGTGCAGTGGAGTTATGCTTTCCTACATTGAAGAAGACTTTACCCAGGCCTTGTTATATTTTACGAACGCCTTGGTACGTGGGAGTTATGTTTCCCTCTAGATAAAGAGAATTTTCATAGTATATTAGGGAATGCCCTTATCATGGGACTTACGCTTTCTACGGTGAAGGGGAGTTTAGCTGAAACTTTCTGTATAATAGGAAACTCATTGGTAAGTGGGAATTAGCCTTACCTTCGGTTAATAAGAGTTGATTAGGAACCCACGACATTTTATGGATCGCATTGGTGCATTAGAGTTACGCTTTGCAATATTGAAGAAGACTTTACGCACAACTGTTACATTTTACGGACTGCCTCCCTCTAGAAAAAAAGGTGTTCATGGCATGTTAGGGAATGTGCTTGTTCATGGGACTTACGCTTTTTTAGACGAAGGGGAGTTTAGCGGAAACTTGTTGTATAATAGGTAGCTTATTGGTGAGTGGGAATTAGACTTATCTTCATTTATGAAGTGTTCATTGGGAAACCGCGACATTTTACGAATCGCTTTAGTGCAGTGGAGATACGCTTTCCTATGTTGAAGAAGACTTTGCGTAGAACTCGTTACATTTTACGGAACACCTTAGTACGTGGGAGTTATGTTTCCTCTAGAAAAAGAGAGTGTTCATGGCATTTTTAGGGAATCTGTTTGTTCATGGGACTTGCGCTTTTTGATGGCGCAGGGTAGTTTAGGGGAAACTAGTTATATAATGGGGAACTTATTGGTGAGTGGGAATTAGCATTACCTTCGTTTACGAAGTTTTCATTGGGAAACCGCGACATTTTACTGATAGCTTTGGTGCAGTGGAGTTATGCTTTCCTACATTGAAGAAGACTTTACCAAGACCTTGTTACTTTTTACGGAACGCCTTGGTATATGGGAGTTATGTTTTGTAACATCCCCGCTCAACCAAACGATTTGGAACTCAAGATCGGTGGGCTAGGGTACTGGAATCAGTGCTCTTAAGCTCCCCCTTGAGTTTTGGGTCATTCGGGTTTAAGTTGGGTCGAAGTTGCAAAGAGGGGAATGGGGATGCACCAAAAAGTGCTGGTCTCGGGCCCTAATGTGCGCTGGCGCACATTTGGAAGTGCCAGGCCCCACTTTTCAATTATTTCAGCAAACTCTCGGCAGAATATTCGAAATGTGCGCCTTTTGGGGGTCAATGTGCGCTAGCGCACATTTTGACATATCAGGCGCACATTTCGTGCATATAAAGGACGGATTTGCACGGAAATTCACAACTTCTCTCCCCTTTCTCTCTCCCCGAAAAAGCCATTGACGAACCAACTTCAAGCAATCTTCGAAGGGTGATTCGGGAGCTGTAGAGGTCGGAATTGAGTTTCCGTTTGTTGCTATGGATTCGTAGCGACGAGGAGAAGAGATCGCTAACCTCAATTTTGGGTTTCTGGGGTGTAGGTCGTGAGCAGTAAGGAAGGGTAGAGCTACGAGTTTGGTGGTTGGGAATCGAGTTTCTGGGGAACTAGGAGACGATTAGAGCCTCGTCTTCTATTCCAGGTGAGGGCCTAGCGTTGTGTAAGTAGTTTGGACAGTGTGAGGGGTTTCAATTGGACTTAGAACAAAATCTAGGTTATGCATGAAAATGATGAGCGTAAAAGGGGATAAATTGTTCTGTGAATGTACCTGTTTGCTAATGATGATTGTTGTGGTTAATTGTTGTTGTCGATTGCTATGGTTTAGGGTTGGGTGTGAACTGAAGTGAATTAAGCAATGAATTGACATAGAAATGAGAATTAGGATGGTAGGGAAATGAGTGCGGGTGCTATGATATTATGAATCGCTGGTTTGTGGATGCAGGAGAGTTGCCCTGCCAATGTGGGGGTCGCTCTGATTAAGAGGAACAGGTGGGTGACCCCTAGACTCATGACATGGCTTCCCCTGTACTTGCAGGTGGGGGAGGCCAGTGAGCTAGCCGGTTATCCTATTGATTGTGGTGTGTGCTGTGAACATGACAGGGACATGGAGGATGTGATGGGTTGTAACTATGGACTATGAATGAGATGTGGTTGTTTTGTGTTGTATGTTGGTAGTAGATGTGATGTGTGTTTTGAGGAAGTGATGTTGAGAATTGTATGTGTGGAAATAGAACCGGAAGGAGCCTGCACTGCCCCTAAAAACTGCACTATGGGTGCTAAGTGCCTCTTCAAGGGAAAGAGGTGCGCTCACGTCTTCAAGGGAAAGGCGTGATTTGTTTGGTTGAGTCAAGTTAACGATCCCTTTAAGGAAAGGTCTCGTGGTATCCTCCAAGGGAGAGGATGCGTCTTGGACCTCTCCAGGGGAGAGAGGTGCGTCAGGCCGGCAGGGGTGGTGCGGGATAAACTCCTTATTGGCGCCTAATAACTCACCTAGACAAATTGAATGTGAATGTGTTGTGTTGTGTTGTGTGCGGTGAACTGGTTGACTGGTGTTGTGGTATGTTGTTGCGAAGGGAATTGATGCTTGATCTATGTTATTCTGCTATTCGATTGTACTTGAGACCAGAACTGACCAACGTGATCACCTAGACTGCTTTAGGGAATTAAAATATGGAAAGGGGGGTTGGGTTGGTTCCATTGTTGAACGTCTTGTGCGGAGTTGGGACCGCCCATAGAGTAGGACAACGTGTAGGTAGGCCCAGTGGGTTCACTCAAATTTCAATAGGAAAATTGATCCCTTTCTCCCTTTAGGATCTCGTGGCTAGAGAGAGCGGTGTGGCGTCTGAGTTGAGGGTGGATTCCGAGAAGTGCTGGGCTGAAGCTATGAGGTGAAGACTGTGCCTACTTGGAGTTGACCTGTTTTCAATTTCAGTTGACTTGGGAATTTTGGGGGTTTTCACTTGGATTTATGTATCTTCCTGATTATGTTGGATTTTATGGGTTTTTATGATGGATTTGGAGTTGTAAACAGTTTATGTTTTCCTGGTTTAATGGAGGCCTCTCACTTAAACTCTTATTTTAAGCTTGGATTTGATCGTTATCTCGGTCGTCTTTCACTGGGTAATACTCGATACCGGTTCAACCTTGGGGTTTTTCACCGGGATGATTCGGGACGGGTGTTACAAATGGTATCAGAGCCTGGTTTGTCGCTGCTGTACCGGCCGATTACCTTCTCTCTTTGGGGAGTAATTGACCTCGTTGGGAGGGAGGATGAGACCCCGGTACGGGACCGACATTCCAAGGGTTTTTGTCAAATGTTTTAAATGGGTGGGATTTTTGAAATCAAGTGGTGAATTGAGCTGTTTGAATTTTCTTGAGCGGTCAACTGAAATATTTAATGTCCCCCTTAGTGAGAACCAGTCGATGGGAAGTCACCCGTGGGTCACTCCGAGCATGGAGCAGTGGGGCGTGGGTTTTTCAGCCGTCGGACTTGAAGGGTTGGAACTTCAGTGAGTTCCCCGGGGAGGTGGCTGATCCGGCTGTGGCTGAGCGATGGTTTAAGGAGTGCAACTTCAAGTTCTTGAGGGCTGGATTTGAGGATGAGATGAGGTTGCAAGCCATGACCTTCTTGCTAAAGGGTCATGCCTTGGAGGGTGGGGTCCTTGCCGGAGAGTCAGGTGTACCCGCCTGAGCTGGGGTTTGAGGAGTTCTTAGGATGTTCCGTGACCAGTTTTGTCCGGATATTTGGAGGGAGGCAAAGTCCAAGGAGTTTCTCGAGCTGGTGCAGGGGAGAAGTCATTCTGCAGTACTATATGGATTCACCAACCTCTCCCAAGGGGTACGATGAGCATGCTAATCGAGAGCAAAAGTTGATCCGTCGGTTCAAGAGGGGTCTGAGGTGGGAGATTCAGGAGGGGGTCACATCTGGTGACATGGGGAGTTTGGTGGCGGTGAAAGGGGCTGCTTTGGAGAGGAGTTATTAGAGCTGGGAAGAAGGAGGACCGGAAAGAGGAAGGCGACAGCACCGCCTTCACAGCTGTGGCTCAGAGTCAGATGTTAAGCGCCCACATCAGTCTTTCTCGGGGTTCAGGAGCACTCAGTCGGCCCCGATGCGTGGGGTGGTGACCTGTTTCACCTGTGGGAATCTGGGACACAAGAGTGCGACTTGTTAAGATGAAGGGTGCAGGTTCGGCTCTATCGGGAGGGGCGTCAACTGGGCTTCCCACCTGTGGCACATGTGGGAAACCTCATTACGGCATTTTGTCATCTGGTGAGGACTGCTCCAGTAACATTTCTACACCTGTGGGCAGCGTGGACACCGGAGCAATGTTTGCCCGACCAGGAGTGCGGTGCGACCTAGTCTGTGGGATCGGTGCAGGGACCCAGAGCTCCGTCGGGGAGTCAAGGGGGTAGAGGAGGAGGCATTATGGCAGGGAGCCCCGGGAGCTGGACGAGGAACGGGTGCTAATGCCATGCCGGTGGGAGCTGGAGGGGATCAAGGACGGCTCTATGCTCTCACTAAAGGGCGCAGCGGAAAATTTCGAACGACGTGGTGACTGGTATGATCTCAATCTTGGGGGCTTTCAGTTATGCCTTGTTTGATTCGGGGTCAACCCATTTCTTTGTATCTGAGAAATGTTTGAGTAGTTTGGGTGTTGTAGCTAGTATTTGGGTGTTAGTTGGGGGTCAGAACCTTTGGGGACTTCTGTTCGGGTGGATAGAGTTGTAGAGGGTGTAAAGTGTTAGTGGACGGTGTCGAGTTCTTGGCGGATTGGTGGTGCTTCCTTTCAATGAATTCGACGTTATTCTCGGCATGGATTGGTTGGCTAGGCATGGGGCCTTGCTTGATTGCCAGAAGAAGGAGGTGTTGCTTCAGGTGGGGAGTGTTGGTCAGGTGGTGTTCAAGGGTGTTAGGAAGAGAGAATCCCGCACCTATGGGGTAATTTCAGCAATGCAAGCCTTCTCTCTGATCCAAGAAGGGTTTTGAGGCTTTATTGGTGCAAGTGTCAGTTGAGCGGAATGAGGAGTTGGAGAAGGTACCGGTAGCTCGGGAGTTTGCGGATGTGTTTGAGGAACTACCCGGACAGCACCGATCGAGCGTGAGGTGGAGTTCAATATAGAGTTGGTTCCTGGAACTGCTCCAATCTCTATTCCACCTTATCGCATGGCAACCGGCGGAGTTAAAGGAGTTGAAGGAGCAATTGCAGGAGCTCCTGGATAAGGGGTTCATCCGCCCAAGCGTTATCAACCGTGGGGGGGCACCGGTGTTGTTTGTGAAGAAGAAGGATGGGTCGATGCGGATGTGTATTGACTATAGGCGGTTTGAACAAGGCGACGATCAAGAATCGTTACCCAATTCCAAGGATAGACGATCTCTTCGACCAATTACAAGGGGCTGAAGTGTTTTCGAAGATAGATTGAGGTCGGGTTATCACCAGTTGAAGGTGGAGGAGGGATCGGTGCCAATGACAGCCTTTAGGACCCGCTTATGGACACTATGAGTTCCTTGGTGATGCCTTTCGGTCTAACCAATGCCCCTGCCGCGTTCATGGCTCTCATGAACAAGGTTTTCCACGAATATTGGATAAGTTCGTGATAGTTCATCGATGATATCCTCATTTATTCTAAGACTAGGAAGGAGCATGAGGAGCACTTGAGGATTGTCTTTCATAGGTTTAGGGAGCAGTAACTATTTGCCAAGTTCCCGAAGGTGCCTTTTGGTTGGAAGAAGTATTGTTTTCTTGGGCATGTGGTATCTAAGAGAGGCGTGGAGGTTGACCCAAAGAAGATTGAAGCGGTGGTCAATGGTCTCCACCTAAAGATGTGTCGCAACTGAGGAGCTTCTTGGGGTTAGCTGGTTACTACCGAAGGTTTGTGGAGGGGTTCTCTACCATAGCGTCTCCTTTACATAAGTTGTTGAGGAAGGAGTCGAAGTATGAGTGGAGCGAGGAAGTCAGAGGAGCTTTGAGGAGTTGAAGAAGAAGTTGACCTCAGCTCCGGTGTTGACTTTGCCAGTAGAAGGTGGAGAGTAATGTGGTGTTTAGTGATGCGTCTTTGCGAGGATTTGGGCTGTGTGTTGATGCAGAATGGGAAGGTTGTCGCTTATGCCTCCGACAACTTAGGGTGCATGAGGTGAACTACCCAACCCATGATTT
>JAVBHU010000162.1:0-35642 GCA_034768395.1 Linum lewisii | reverse complement strand
AAGGCCTCAAGTTTTACAGCTAAAGCTAGTGGAAAAAGACAAAAGTCTGAAAAAATAATCTTTTAATTCAAGGGGGGTTGTAAAACAATGAGTACATGTATATATATATATAATTAGTTTAATTGGGACCTTTCCTTCATGACACATACTAATACAATTAAGAATTAAAAACTAAATTAAAAAGGAAGAAACAAACGAGTTCTAAACAAAATAGGAATCGAAACCCGAAAGATGTCTTGTTGTCACTTAAAAATGTCAAACCCTTTCCGTTGGTCTAGAAGCGAACAAGGATGCAGGAAAAAAGTCTCTTAGTTTCCAAGGGACTGACCTTGCCCCTTTGGTTTTGGTATCATTTTTTATGTGTTTTAAAAAAACGGGTAGATTGACTTTTCCTCCATGACAGGGAGCTAGTTTCTTTGGGGCCAAAGTAACTTAAGGAGGTTAGATCCCCCCTTTTAACCAGAACTTTGTGTCTGTTTAGGTCGCACTAGGATACGTCTTTGGGTATAATCGTTATGGGCATGGGCAGATGATATAAACTAAAATTTGAGTGATCGAAAAATTGTCGCCCTTAGATTGACGCAAGTACTTGGACCCTTTGGTTGTATATACAAAAAAGCTTAGTGCCCCCCCCCCAAAAAAAAAAAAAAAAAAAAAAAAAAAAAATGATACAATGATCTTTTAAAATAAATTAATTTTTTTTGGGGATTCTCTATGTCCTTCTATGACATACTACTAAAAAATTTAAAGATTAAAAACAAAATTTAAAAAAGGAAGAAACAAACAAAGAGTTCTAAACTAAATGAACAAATCCTTTTAAATGTTTTTGTCACTTAAAAAGTCAAAAACCCCTTTTCCCCGTTGGGTCTGAAGCGAAAAGGTATCATGAAATACGCTGTAGTTTTCCAAGGGACTACCTTAAAACCATTTGGGCTTGGTATCATTTTTATGTCCGTTTTAAAAAACGGGTGATTGGGTTTCCTCCTAACAAGAGACTTTTTCTTTGGGGCCAAGTACTTAAGGGGGCTAATCCACCTTTTTAAACCAAAACTTATTCTGTTAGTCGCACTGGGACACGTCATTCGAATAATCTCATAGCTGGCAATGATCATAATACTATAAGTTAGTGATAAAGAAAAATCGACCTTAAATTTAAACGCAGGTACGGGGCCCGTTGGTTGTATATACAAAGAACCTTAGTGTCCATAGTAGAATGTTCCCACGAAGAAAAGGGTGATTAACTTGAACAATGATAAACCAAGGCCTAAGAGCTAAGCATTTACATGCTAAAGCTAGTAGGAAGAAAGACAAAAGTTCTGAAATAATAATCTTTAATCAAGGGAGGTTGTGAAACAATGAATACAATGGATCATATATATATATATAATTAGATTAATCTTAGGGATTCTCTATGTCCTTCTATGACACTACTACTAATACAATTAAGAATTCATAGCTAAATATAAAAAGGAAGAAACAAACTAAGAGTTCTAAACTAAATCGGAATCAAAATCCGTGTTGATGTCTTATTGTCACTTCAAAATGTCATAACTCCTTTTCTGGTTGAGTCTAGAAGCGAAGAAGGTATGCATGGAAAGTACGTCTTGTTAGCTTTCCAATGGACTTGACCTTGCACCATTTGGGCTTCGGTATCAGTAGTTATGTTCGTTTTAGTAAAACGGGGTAGATTGAGTTTTCCTCCATCAACAACGAGAGCTAGTTTCTTTGGGGCCCATGTAACTTAAGGAGGCTTAGATCCACCTTTTAATCAGAACTTGATGTCTGTTCAGGTCGCACTAGGATCACGTCATTCGGATATGAATCGTCTATAGCCATGGGCAGATGATCATAATACTATAAGTTTAGTGATCAGGAAGAACGAGTCGACCTTAGATTAGACGCAGAGTACTTGGACCCGCTGGTTGTATATAACAAAGAACCCTTAGTGTCCATAGTTGAATGGTGCTACGAAGAAAAGGGTGATTAACTTTAACAATGATAAACCAAGGCCTAAGAGCTAAGCATTTACATGCTAAAGCTAGTAGGAAGAAAGACAAAAGTTCTGAAATAATAATCTTTAATCAAGGGAGGTTGTGAAACAATGAGTACAATGTATCATATATGTTCCAGCCTTGTCGCCTGGCCCAATAATGGAAGCCCAAGCCTGTTGGTCCTCCGGGAGTGGTGTACCTCGTAAGCAATGTGGGGGGAAGTTAGTTCAAGGAAAAGGGGAGGCGATCAGTTTGAGGAATGGGAGAGGGAGGCGAGTAACGTACCGCGGAGCGTTTTGTCCGCTGGGTAAAAGTGTTATCCCCCGGTTAATGGGGTGTACGGGGGTATTTATAGTACCCCTCCCTTGGTCGCCAAGGCTGAATCTTAGCCACTCGTTTGTAGCTCCCGTAGGATGTTGACACGTGTCCGCTCTATCTTGGAAACCTAAGTGTCGCCGAGTAACCCTAGGAGGCCGCCGAGCTGGGCCGTCGCTTTGGGCCTCACTCCACTTCCTGGGCCTGCCTGTTCGGCCCATCTGATTTACCGCCTGAGTCCGGGCCCCCTGCCCTAGCCGCTGTGTTCGGGCTACCATGTGGGTCGCCTCGTGGGCCGTCGTGTGGGCCTTTGGACTTCGTCGGGCCGGGCCCATCAATTGCCCCCAAGCCCTTAGTCGAGCTTTGCTTGGCTGAGGGTTTACTTATAACTCGGATCGCTCGTCTCGTGATCGCCGTAAGAGGACCCATCAATTGCCCCCGAGCCCTTAGTTCGAGCTTTGCTTGGCTGAGGGCTTACCTATAACTCGGATCGCTTATGTTGTGTCGCTTTATCACTTTGCTGTCCTATCGCCTTGTTGCTTTGTTATTTTGCCGCTTTGGTGTCTTGGTTCTTATCGCCTTATCTCTTTTGTCGCTGCTTTCTATCGCGCCCCTTCTTTCCAGTTTTTCATGCACCTCTCTACCGCTTAGGGTATTATGGTCTTTTACTCCCTACCTTGCTGGAGAAGTTGGGGAAATTGGGGTATTTCAGTAATTGCCCAGAAAGCCATCATTACCTTATCCCTTCAGACGTCATCTCAGCCGCGCGTGCCCCCAATGAAACGTCGCGACGGCTCAACTTCCCGCCAACACGTCCTTTTAACCGCGCGTGTGACTCACTCATTCACCGCGACGGTTCCATTCCCGCTCATTGCACTCCTATATAAACCCCCTTCTTACTGTCTTCCTCCTTTTTTTACTCCTTCTCTGCCACCTTGACTCCCTGTTTTTACAGTCTTCTTGCCTCCACTGCTTCCTTATTCCTTCCGGCGAGCCCTCCACTATCTTCTCCTTCCCGTCGATCGGAAAACGTTCGTTTCTCCTTCTTCCGATCACCAGAAAACGTTCATCTCTTCCTGCCATTTTTCAGATTTCTGGAGCCCCCCGACGCCCACCTGGTACGTGACTCTTCCCCTCTTTCTCACTCCCATTGCCATCCTGCCGTGTGCTTCCTTCTCTTTTCTGCTTCTTGTTAGTTTCTTTGAACCATGGATTCCGACTCCGATAGCCAAAACCAAAGTCATTCCTACTCCGCTGGTACCGATTCTTCACCCTCTCCTTCATCTTCTCCTTCGTCTTCCAGTCAGTCCCCTGAACGGGCACCCTTAAATCCTCCATCTACGGCCGAAACCTCGTCTGCCCAAATTTCCGACGTAGCAGAGGAGAATTTTGATGAATCTCCTGCCCTGCCTTTTTGGGGTCCCCACCAAAAAGGATTCGAGCGGGCCCGTCATGGGGTTGAGATTGATCCTGAGGCGACTAGAGTCACCGGCTCCTACTCCATTAGCAACTGGCGGTCTATGTGGGGAAGAGCTACTTGTGACGAGCGCACGGTCATCGGCCTGGCTACTTTCCTTCAGGGTCGGTGGAGAAGATCGCTCGCGTTCTTCCATTCGCCATGCTGCCGTCTACCTGGGAATTCGCCGTGGCCTCTCGGCTTTCCACTATTGGCAACTGCCCGCCAGGGTGGCACGGCGTCTGGACCGAGGCCTTCACCAATGGCCTTCGCCTTCCGCCATCATCGTTCACGGTCGACCTGCTTGGGTGCTTTGGCGCTTCTCTTAGCGCCTTTAACGTCGGGTGTTGGGCAACGGCCTCTGCTTTTGAATGCAGCTACGTGACTAAGAAGATCGCCCCCACTTTGCGATTGTTCCAATTAATTCATTATGCCAAACACACCTCCAATGGCATCAATTTCGTTCGCCGAGCTGATCTTACTCAAAATGGCACTTACTCATCCCCGAAACCTCGCCCTACATGGTACCATTCGTTTTTCTACTTCCGCCCCAGCGACACGGATCATCATTGGGCTTCGCTGCTCCCCTCATCCTGGTCTTCTGGTGACGTGAGTTCTTTCAACGCCGAGCTTGATCCTACTCTCGATGAAATACTCCTACGTCGCCAGATCCTTCTTGATTGCCATCACTTATCGACCACTTCTGGCCTGCGGACTGCCCAGGCGGGGATACGAGGAGGTATACTTTATGTCTTAGGCGGTGCTGATTGTTTTCCTCCCTTCCTAGCTGTCGCCGTTCATCTTGCGTAATTGAGTCGTCGTAGCCAAACCCTTAGGAATGTATAACCTTTATATTATCACCTTTTTGTGCTCTCTTTTCTTTCCTTTTTTTATACTAATCTTTGGATGTACTTTTCCTAGGTGCCGTAAGCCTCGCTGGGTGCCTCTTTAGTACCACCGCGCGTGGTCCTGTCGCCGAGACTCGTCCCAGCCGCTCTGAGGCTGTCCCTGTCGCCCCTGCTTCTGCCCAACCTTCGCCCGACAAATCTAAGGGGAAGAGGAAGGCGGTTGAGACGGATGAAAGCCTCCTTTCTTCAAAGAGGAAGAAAAAAGCTGGGGTTTCCAAGCCGAGGAGAAAGGCAGGTGAGGGCTCCAGCAATCCACCGCCGCCGCCCCCACCAGTGATAGAGGTGGAGGATGTCGATGCTGAGACTGAAACTCCCCTCCGCCGCTCTCGTCGCCAATCGCCTCCGGCAAATGACAATCCTTCTGCGAGGGAGCCCTTAGAGCATCCTGCTGACGAGAACATCATCTCATATGACGACTCCTATCTTCCTGACGAACCTATCCCTCTTCCCTGGGATCCGGAGCATCCCGAGTCTACGCCGGCGGCGGAGCTTGATCATCGTCCCACCGAGCCTGCTCGCGACCACTCTCGCCCGCCTCCTGTCAACACCGACCGTGCCCGCCAGGCCAGCTGGACAGAGCGAGCTAACACTCTCTTCGATCGCCCTGCTCCTGCTGGTCGCGAGGGTGAGGGTCCCTTTCGCCTTCCCTACTTCGCCATCGTTCATCCGGTGGCATCCCACATATCGCCCCGGATGGTGAGTGATATCACGGAGGAGTTCTCTCGAGGTGTCTACGAGGGGGTGACCGCTCCTGGTGAGGGCTCGGAGATTTCGGACCTGCATGGGGCGACTTCCTGCCGCCTGCTTCAGGTATTTATGGAATGCAAAATTTATTTGTTTTGTCCTGTTACCTTAGCTCTGCTCGCTGCTTCTTACCCCTTACATTTGTTTTGCTGCCTAGGCCGTGGCCGAGCTTGGCGATCTTTCCTTTGCATGTAAACACATGCAGGAGGAGAATCGGAGGCTGAAGGAGGATGTTGAGAATCTGCGCTCTTTGCGCATGGATCTCACCCGTTATATAACGAGGAGAAGGTATTTACTCATTTGCCTCTTCTTTCTCCCTTTTTATATATACTATTTCCCGGCTCGTCACCTTACGATCCTTGCTAAACCCGCACGTTGTTGTTTGTTTTTTTTTATCTTAGCGACGGGCAGATGCAGCGACCTCTGCTGCTGAGTCTCTGAAGGAAAGCCTGGCTGAGGCGACTGGGCGGATCTCCCAGATGGAGGGCGTCCAGGAGGACTTGCAATCTGCTAATAAGCACATTGTCGCCCTTGAAGCCGAGTTGGATGAGGCTCGTGTCAAGGTTGCTCAGGTGGAGGAGATAGCCGCCGAAAGGGACAGAGCTAAGGAGCTGCTTAATGATTCTCTGGCGGCTGAATCGGCGGCGGATCGTGATCTTGCCGCTGCCAAGGCTCAGTATGATGAGACTGTGGCTTATTACACTCATGCTCTCGGCGAGAGTATGCGTGTAGTAATTCGTAGCTGTCGTAATGAGTTCTACGAGCTGTTTCCCAACAAGGGCTGGCCAGGGCGAAAAATGGTTCGAGCCGTCCTCCGAGGTCTCAATCGCTATAACTTTGGGGTTCCCGACCTTCCCGATGCCGAGGAGGAGACTTATTTTCGGGATGCTGCTCGCTTGGAGCGGGAGATAGTGGCGGCAGATGCCGAATATGTGGCGGCCACTCGCCGCAGCCGTGGCCTGCCTGCTCTGAATCTCGATGGATCAGAGGTTCAGCTGCCATCATCTGATCAAGCCCCCTCGACCAGCGGCAAGGACTTCAATTCCGCCGCTAACTCTTCCAAGGCTGGCGAGAAGGGCTCCGGCGCTAAAGACCTATGATCCCGCTTTCAACCTGTTGTTATTATTGCTATCTTTTCAGACAATCATCATGTTTCTGCGTGCTGTTGCTGTTTTCCTCTCTTTCTCCTCTTTTTTTGTAAAAACTGCTTTATTAAACTCTTCCTCGCGAATTTTCAATCTTTGGTCTTTTATCTTATTACACCTCTCTTGATCGCTTTGCTTCTTTTCATCATTAACTAGATGTTATACTGATAACTTTGATGCCCTTAGGTCTTACATAGCGATCCCAATGCCCTTAGGTCTTATATGATAAATTTGATGCCCTTAGGTCTTAAACAGCGATTTGTTAATGCCCTTAGGTCTTACATAGCGATCCCAATGCCCTTAGGTCTTACATGATAAATTTGATGCCCTTAGGTCTTACACAGCGATTTGTTAATGCCCGTAGGTCTTACATAGCGATCCCAATGCCCTTAGATCTTACATGATAAATTTGATGCCCTTAGGTCTTACACAGCGATTTGTTAATGCCCGTAGGTCTTACATAGCGATCCCAATGCCCTTAGGTCTTACATGATAAATTTGATGCCCTTAGGTCTTACACAGCGATTTGTTAATGCCCTTAGGTCTTACATAGCGATCCCAATGCCCTTAGGTCTTACATGATAAATTTGATGCCCTTAGGTCTTACACAGCGATTTGTTAATGCCCGTAGGTCTTACATAGCGATCTCAATGCCCTTAGGTCTTACATGATAAATTTGATGCCCTTAGGTCTTACACAGCGATTTGTTAATGCCCGTAGGTCTTACATAGCGATCCCAATGCCCTTAGGTCTTACATGATAAATTTGATGCCCTTAGGTCTTACACAGCGATTTGTTAATGCCCGTAGGTCTTACATAGCGATCCCAATGTCCTTAGGTCTTACATGATAAATTTGATGGCGCGAAGACATATATTAGATTCAATCATTAGGGCCCTTAGTTGCCTTAAAAACTAGCCTCGGTTATAAGTGTCTGTTTAATCATAATATCACCTGAGATGCATGGAGTTCCAAGTTTTGGGGATCTTTGCTCCATCTAACTCTGCTAGTTTGAAGGTGTGTGCCCCTACCACTCGCCGTACTCTTTATGGGCCTTCCCATCCGGGGTTGAGCTTGGCCGCCCCGACCGCCGGCCTGAAGATCTTTCGCAGCACTAAGTCATTGAGAGTGATGTGATGTGGTCGGAGCTTTAAATTGTACCGCCTGGCTAACTGCTCCTTTTCAGCGATCAGCCGCATCTGTGCCTTTTCTCTTTTTTCCTCAATCATATCTACGTTAAGCATCAATTCTTGTTCGTTGACCTCATCCCTGTATTCCTGTATTCGGATAGATGGGATTGAGATTTCTACCGGAAGGACCGCCTCAGTCCCGTACGTCAATGTGTAGGGAGTCTCCCCTGTCGCCGTTTTATAAGCCGTACGGTGAGCCCATAGTACATGATCAAGCTCCTCGACCCATACGCCCTTACAGCCATCCACTCTTTTCTTTAATCCTTGTAAAATAAGCTTATTAGCCGCCTCTGCTTGTCCATTAGCTTGTGGATAGGCGACCGAAGCGAATCTCAGATTTATCCTCAGGTCATCACAAAATTCTTTAAAGACCTGTGAGTCAAACTGAGTTCCATGGTCACATATAATACTTTCTGGTATACCAAATCTGGTGACGATACTTTTAAATGCAAACTTCTGTATCTGCTTGGCGGTGATACTTGCCACCGCTTCTGCCTCAACCCACTTGGTGAAATAATCAACTGCCACGATGAGGAATTTCCTTTTCCCCGAAGCTTCCGGAAATGGGCCTAGGATATCCATCCCCCACCTCGCGAATGGCCACAGGCTGACATTCGCCTGGAGCGCTGTTGCGGGCAACTTGTGATAACTTGCAAATTCCTGACATTTGTGGCATTTCTTCACTAGGTTGCCAGCCTCCTTTCTCATTGTTGGCCAATAGAAGCCCTGGTATATTAAGTTCCTTTCCAAACTTCTTGTTCCCAAGTGAGTACCACATACTCCTGAGTGTACTTCCTCTAGGGCCCAAGCTGCATCCTCCTCTCCCAGGCATCGCAAGTATGGACCCATAGCTGATTTTCGATACAGCTCTCCCCCTATTATAATACACCTCCCTGCTTTTCGCCGGAGCTTGGTCCTTCTAACGGGTCACTTGGTATAGTGTCGTTATCCAAGTATTGAATAATAGGTGTTCGCCAGTCGGTTTTCCCAATTCCGTTAATCACGTGAAAACACTGCTTCCTCCTTGTTTCTTTTTCCACTGTGACCATTCACCCTTCTTCAAAATCTGTCGCCATTGCTAATTTTGATAATGCATCCGCGTGGCAATTCTCCTCCCTAGCAATCTGGGATATAACCACCTTCTTGAATTCTGATATAAGCAGTTTTACCTCATCAAAATAAGGGAGGAGTGACTCCTCCTTTACCTCAAAGCTCCTATTAACTTGGTTGACTACTATCGCCGAGTCTGAGAAAACTTTGATGTTAGTAACTCCCATACTCTTAGCAATGCGCAAGCCAGCCTCCAATGCCCCGTACTCAGCTGCATTGTTGGTTCGATTAGTTGCAAATCGCAATGCGACCTCGTGGAGGATCCCCCCAGGAGACCTTAGGACTATCCCTGCACCTAACCCTCCTTTACTCGAGGCGCCGTCTGTAAATAACGTCCATTCATCGCCTTCCTCGGTGTCTTCTTGTACTGCCTCTTCGACTACAAAGTCAGCAAGGACTTGGGCCTTGATCGCCGTTCGCGGTTGGTATCGAATGTCATACTCGCTTAGCTCGATCGCCCACTTAGCTAATCGCCCTGCCATGCTCATAGATCTTAACGCATTCTTAATCGGAAGATTCATGAGCACATGTATTGTGTGTGCCTAAAAATATGGTCGCAACTTTCTGGCCGCGCAGACCACAGCGTATGCCATTTTTTCTATTGCCGGGTACCTTGTTTCAGCATCGACTAAGGTTTTACTTGTATAAAAAACAGGGTGTTCGGCTTTGTCCTCTCTTCGAACTAAGACCGCACTAACTGCCTTTGGAGAGATCGCAATATAGAGAAATAAATCTTCATTTGACTTTGGAGATGCAAGTACAGGAGGGGTAATTAAAAATTGCTTCAGCTCTTCAAAAGCCTTGGTACATTTGTCATTCCATGCAAACTTTGATGCATTCTTTAAAGTCGCAAAGAACGGAGCGCAGCGATCGCCGATCCTGGGAATGAATCGATTGATTGCCGTCAGTCTTCCAGATAGAACCTGAACCTCCTTCACAGTCTTTGGAGGGGCCATCGCTGTGATCGCCGCGATCTGCGCTGGATTAGCTTCAATTCCTCTCCTGGTTATGAGGTATCCCAGGAACTTTCCTGATGTTGCCCCGAACACACACTTCAAAGGGTTCAACCTGAGCGAATACTCCTGCAGTGTATTGAAGGTTTCCCTTAAGTCGCCAAGATGGTCATTAGATCTCTTACTTTTGACCAGCAGGTCATCCACATATGCCTCCAAGTTTCGGCCGAGCTGCTTGACAAAGACTTTGTCGATCATTCTCTGGTAAGTCGCGCCAGCATTCTTGAGCCCGAATGGCATCACTCGATAACAGTAGTTCGCCGTGGGCGTCATGAAAGCCGTTTTCTCTTGATCTTGCTTGCTTAAAGGTATTTGATGATATCCCGAGAACATGTCTAGAAAGGACAGCATTTCATTGTTCGCCGTTGCGTCTACCAGCTGCTCTATGTTGGGAAAGGACAGCTCCCTTCGTCAACCATCACTCGCTCCACTCGGCTATTGTGTGTGATTACTTGAATCACCATCGCTTCCAAACTTGGGCCTCCTGCCATGTCCTCTTCCGAGAATCCCAACGTTGGGCGACTGACTTGGTCTATCATCATCACCTCCTTTGTTTCCTCCTTTCTGACTTTCTTTGTCGGGCAACTTTCCCCACCGAAAATGGTTTGATAAACGTGGTTTACTTCAGGTCGAGGCTTTTTCTTGCTATCTCCATTGTCCATAGGCTCCTTAAGTCGGGCGAAAACATCACCCTTCTTGTCTTGTGATTCTCCTTGTCCACGGCGATCATCTTCTTGCGGCTTATTTTTCCGCTTTGAGCTGACAATGAAATCCCTGAGACGTCCTTCGTTTATCCACTTTTCGATTTCATTTTTCAATTCCCTGCAGTCTTCAGTGGTATGCTCATGAGAGTCATGGAAATCGCAAAACTTTTGGCGACTTCGCTGATCCGCCGGGGTGAACATTGGCCCCGGCCAGTTGATGGGATGTCCCTTATGCTGCATATACAGCAGAATCTTTCTTCGCAATTCTGAGAGGGGTGTATAATCTGCCCTCTCCTCTTGGTATCCTCTCTCCTGATAACCCCTTTGCTCTCCAGGGTATCCTCTCTCTTGGTAACGCCTTTGCTCCCCTGGGCGATATTTCCCGTATGGTCGTGTCTCGGAGGGCTGCCCTTTGGCCTGCTTGTTCCCTGTAACGGGCTTTTCTTCCATCTTTGCCGCTCCACGTAAAGGCTCTGCTAACTGCTCCTCGATCAAAATAATTTTGTGTATTCTGGTTTCCAAGTCGGACAGCGACTTCGGAGCCACCTGTAGCAGTGACTCTCGCAGCCTGCCGTTATGAGTCGACTGGAATAAACTTGCCGCAGCAATTTCATGATCTACCCTCTTGATGGATTGGACGACCCCAGTCCATTCATCAAAGAACTCCTTCAGCGACTGGTTCGGCTTTTGCCTCAGGCTCACCAGCGCTTGCAACGGGACCGTCCTTGTTTTCTTGCACTCATACTTCTGTGAGAAGATCCTCGCAAAGCCCTCCCACGATGTTATGATGCCCTCCGGTAGATTCATGTACCACTCCCTGGCTCGCCCTCCCAGTGTCGCCGGAAAAGCTCTGCAATATGCGGCGTTGCCAGCCTGCTGCATTTGCATGGCGATCTGGAAGGCTTGCAAGTGCTCGTCTGGGTCGCCAGTACCTACATACCTATCTAGGTTGGGCGGAACCAAACCCTTAGGTAGTGCTCGCGAGTATACGCTGACAGAGGTGACGAACCGCCATCTGTCGGGAGATTGAGTAGCCGGGGAATTGCTGTAACACTTCCAAATGGGAGTCTGTGGCGATTGCCTGTCCTAGTGTTGGCCCTGAGAGGTTGAGCCTGCTGCGATCACCTTTTCAAATCTGCTGAGCTCAGCATTCGTTGCTCAATGGGACCGAACGCTGCTAACAGCTCTAGGCTCGCCAGTCGGAATAGTACTCTGGGATCCGATCGCCTCGATTCGCGCTCCATGTTTCTAGTGAGTTGGGTCACTCGAGACCTGGTTACATGTGACAGGCATACTCATTTCTTTCGCTCTGCCCAGAGTGATACGGATGCTAGATCACCTTAATAGTCCTGATGTCTGCTGTTAGCCTGTCGCCTGGATAGCATGTTGGCCTCGGAGTGTGTCTAAGCATGTGGCGAAGTATTTTCAAGAAGGGAGCATCAGTTTGAGGAATGGGAGAAGGCAACTAGCGTACCGTCGGAGTTTGATCCGAGTAATGTTGTCCCCTGGTTTAAGGGGTGTACTAAGAACCCTGCTTGTCCAAGGCTGAATGCCTCGTTCCCCTAGAACAGGTGATCGCTTGAACCAATGATAACCTAGAGCGCCCGAGCTGGGCGATTTGCTCAAGCCTGTGCGGCCCAATAAGTATCGGACTAGCCCTAATGCCTTGGTCCTCGGGGGTGTGGCTGTACTCGGCATATATATATAATTAGATAATCTGAGGGATTCTCTATGTCCTTCTATGACACTAAATACAATAAGAATTCAGTAAATAAAAAGGAAGAAACAACTAAGAGTCTAACTAAATAGAATCGAATCCGTTTAGATGTCTTGTTGTCACTTCAAAATGTCATAACTCCCTTTTCCGTTGAGTCTAAGCAAGAGGTATGCATGGAAAACGTTGTTAGCTTTCCATGTACCTGACCTTGCACCATTGGCTTCGGTATCATAGTTATGTCCCGTTTTAGTAAAACGAGGTAGATTGACTTTTCTCCATGAACAACGAAGCTAGTTTCTTTGGGGCCAGAACTTAAGGGCTTAGATCCACCTTTAACCAGAACTTGATGTGTTTAGGTCGCACAGGATCACGTCATTCGGATATGAATCGTCTTAGGCCATGGGCAGATGATCATAATACTATATTGAGTGATCAGGACAACGAGTCGACCTTAGATTAGACCGCATGAGTACTTGGACCCGCTGTTGTATATGACAAAGAACCTTAGTGTCCATAGTAGAATGGTGCCACGAAGAATGGGTGATTAACTTGAACCAATGATAACAAGGCCTAAGAGCTAAGCATTTACATGCTAAGCTAGTAGGAAGAAAGACAAAGTTCTGAAAAATAATCTTAATCAAGGGAGGTGTGAAACAATGATACAATGATCATATATATATAATTAGATTAATCTTAGGGATTCTCTATGTCCTTCTATGACACTACTACTAATACAATTAAGAATTCATAACTAAATTAAAAAGGAAGAAACAAACTAAGAGTTCTAAACTAAATAGGAATTGAAATCCGTAAGATGTCTTGTTGTCACTTCAAAATGTCATAACTCCCTTTTCCGGTTGAGTCTAGAAGCGAAAGGTATGCATGGAAATACGTCTGTTAGCTTTCCAATGACTGACCTTGCACCATTTGGGCTTCGGTATCATTAGTTATGTCCGTTTTAATAAAACGAGGTAGATTGACTTTTCCTCCATGAACAAGGAGAGCTAGTTTCTTTGGGGCCCAAGTAACTTAAGGAGGCTTAGATCCACCTTTTAATCAGAACTTGATGTCTGTTTAGGTCGCACTAGGATCACGTCATTTCGGATATGAATCGTCTATAGCCATGGGCAGATGATCATAATACTATAAGTTTGAGTGATCAAGAACAAGTAGTCGACCTTAGATTAGACGCAGAGTACTTGGACCCGCTGGTTGTATATGACAAAGAACCCTTAGTGTCCATAGTAGAATGGTTCCACGAAGAAAAGGGTGATTAACTTGAACAATGATAAACCAAGGCCTAAGAGCTAAGCATTTACATGCTAAAGCTAGTAGGAAGAAAGACAAAAGTTCTGAAATAATAATCTTTAATCAAGGGAGGTTGTGAAACAATGAATACAATGGATCATATATATATAATTAGATTAATCTTAGGGATTCTCTATGTCCTTCTATGACACTACTACTAATACAATTAAGAATTCATAGCTAAATTAAAAAGGAAGAAACAAACTAAGAGTTCTAAACTAAATAGGAATCGAAATCCGTGTAGATGTCTTGTTGTCACTTCAAAATGTCAAAACCCCTTTTCTGGTTGAGTCTAGAGCGAAGAAGGTATGCATGGAAAGAACGTTTGTTAGCTTTCCAATGGACTTGACCTTGCACCATTTGGGCTTCGGTATCAGTAGTTATGTCCGTTTTAGTAAAACGGGTAGATTGAGTTTTCCTCCATCAACAAGAGAGCTAGTTTCTTTGGGGCCCATGTAACTTAAGGAGGCTTAGATCCACCTTTTAATCAGAACTTGATGTTGTTCAGGTCGCACTAGGATCACGTCATTCGGATATGAATCGTCTATAGCCATGGGCAGATGATCATAATACTATAAGTTTAGATCAGGAAGAACGAGTCGACCTTAGATTAGACGCAGAGTACTTGGACCGCTGGTTGTATATAACAAAGAACCCTTAGTGTCCATAGTAGAATGGTTCCACGAAGAAAGGGTGATTAACTTTAACAATGATAAACCAAGGCCTAAGAGCTAAGCATTTACATGCTAAAGCTAGTAGGAAGAAAGACAAAAGTTCTGAAATAATAATCTTTAATCAAGGGAGGTTGTGAAACAATGAGTACAATGTATCATATATATATATAATTAGATTAATCTTAGGGATTCTCTATGTCCTTCTATGACACTACTACTAATACAATTAAGAATTCATAACTAATTAAAAAGGAAGAAACAAACTAAGAGTTCTAAACTAAATAGGAATTGAAATCCGTAAGATGTCTTGTTGTCACTTCAAAATGTCATAACTCCCTTTTCGTTGAGTCTAGAAGCGAACAGGTATCTTGGAAATAACGTCTCGTTAGCTTTCCAATGGACTGACCTTGCACCATTTGGGCTTCGGTATCATTAGTTATGTCCGTTTAATAAAAGGGGTAGATTGACTTTTCCTCCATGAACAGGAAGCTAGTTTCTTTGGGGCCCAAGTAACTTAAGGAGGCTTAGATCCACCTTTTAACAGAACTTGATGTCTGTTTAGGTCGCACTAGGATCACGTCATTGGATATGAATCGTCTATAGTCATGGGCAGATGATCATAATACTATAAGTTGAGTGATCAAGAACAACTAGTCGACCTTAGATTAGACGCAGAGTACTTGGCACGCTGGTTGTATATGACAAAGAACCCTTAGTGTCCATAGTAGAATGGTTCCACGAAGAAAAGGTGATTAACTTGAACAATGATAAACCAAGGCCTAAGAGCTAAGCATTTACATGCTAAAGCTAGTAGGAAGAAAGACAAAAGTTCTGAAATAATAATCTTTAATCAAGGGAGGTTGTGAAACAATGAATACAATGGATCATATTATATATAATTAGATTAATCTTAGGGATTCTCTATGTCCTTCTATGACACTACTACTAATACAATTAAGAATTCATAGCTAAATTAAAAAGGAAGAAACAAACTAAGAGTTCTAAACTAAATAGGAATCAAAATCCGTGTAGATGTCTTGTTGTCACTTCAAAATGTCAAAATCCCTTTTCTGGTTGAGTCTAGAGCGAAGAAGGTATGCATGGAAAGAACGTTTGTTAGCTTTCCAATGGACTTGACCTTGCACCATTTGGGCTTCGTATCAGTAGTTATGTCCGTTTTAGTAAAACAGGGTAGATTGAGTTTTCCTCCATCCAACAAGAGAGCTAGTTTCTTTGGGGCCCATGTAACTTAAGGAGGCTTAGATCCACCTTTTAATCAGAACTTGATGTATGTTCAGGTCGCACTAGGATCACGTCATTCGGATATGAATCGTCTATAGCCATGGGCAGATGATCATAATACTATAAGTTTAGGATCAGGAAGAACGAGTCGACCTTAGATTAGACGCAGAGTACTTGGACCGTGGTTGTATATAACAAAGAACCCTTAGTGTCCATAGTAGAATGGTCCACGAAGAAAAGGGTGATTAACTTTAACAATGATAAACCAAGGCCTAAGAGCTAAGCATTTACATGCTAAAGCTAGTAGGAAGAAAGACAAAAGTTCTGAAATAATAATCTTTAATCAAGGGAGGTTGTGAAACAATGAGTACAATGTATCATATATATAATAATTAGATTAATTTAGGGATTCTCTATGTCCTTCTATGACACTACTACTAATACAATTAAGAATTCATAACTAAATTAAAAAGGAAGAAACAAACTAAGAGTTCTAAACTAAATAGGAATTGAAATCCGTAAGTGTCTTGTTGTCACTTCAAAAAGTCATAACTCCCTTTTCCGGTTGAGTCTAGAAGCGAACAAGGTATGCTTGGAAATAACGTCTCGTTAGCTTTCCAATGGACCTGACCTTGCACCATTTGGGCTTCGGTATCATTAGTTATGTCCGTTTTAATAAAACGGGGTAGATTGACTTTTCCTCCATGAACAAGGAGAGCTAGTTTCTTTGGGCCCAAGTAACTTAAGGAGGCTTAGATCCACCTTTTAACCAGAACTTGATGTCTGTTTAGGTCGCACTAGGATCACGTCATCGGATATGAATCGTCTATAGTCATGGCAGATGATCATAATACTATAAGTTGAGTGATCAAGAACAACTAGTCGACCTTAGATTAGACGCAGAGTACTTGGAACCGCTGGTTGTATATGACAAAGAACCCTTAGTGTCCATAGTAGAATGGTTCCACGAAGAAAAGAGTGATTAACTTGAACAATGATAAACCAAGGCCTAAGAGCTAAGCATTTACATGCTAAAGCTAGTAGGAAGAAAGACAAAGTTCTGAATAATAATCTTTAATCAAGGGAGGTTGTGAAACAATGAATACAATGGATCATATATATATATAATTAGATAATCTTAGGGATTCTCTATGTCCTTCTATGACACTACTACTAATACAATTAAGAATTCATAGCTAAATTAAAAAGGAAGAAACAAACTAAGAGTTCTAAACAAATAGGAATCGAAATCCGTGTAGATGTCTTGTTGTCACTTCAAAATGTCAAAACTCCCTTTTCTGGTTGAGTCTAGAGCGAAGAAGGTATGCATGGAAAGAACGTCTTGTTAGCTTTCCAATGGACTTGACCTTGCACCATTTGGCTTCGGTATCAGTAGTTATGTCCGTTTAGTAAAACTGGGTAATTGAGTTTCCTCCATCAACAATGAGAGCTAGTTTCTTTGGGGCCCATGTAACTTAAGGAGGCTTAGATCCACCTTTAATCAGAACTTGATGTCTGTTCAGGTCGCACTAGATCAGTCATTCGGATATGAATCGTCTATAGCCATGGGCAGATGATCATAATACTATAAGTTTAGAGATCAGGAAGAACGAGTCGACCTTAGATTAGACGCAGAGTACTTGGACCCCTGGTTGTATATAACAAAGAACCCTTAGTGTCCATAGTAGAATGGTTCCACGAAGAAAAGGGTGATTAACTTTAACAATGATAAACCAAGGCCTAAGAGCTAAGCATTTACATGCTAAAGCTAGTAGGAAAAAGACAAAAGTTCTGAAATAATAATCTTTAATCAAGGAGGTTGTGAAACAATGAGTACAATGTATCATATATATATATAATTAGATAATCTAGGATTCTCTATGTCCTTCTATGACACTACTACTAATACAATTAAAATTCATAACTAAATTAAAAAGGAAGAAACAAACTAAGAGTTCTAAACTAAATAGGAATGAAATCCGTAAGATGTCTTGTTGTCACTTCAAAAAGTCATAACTCCCTTTTCCGGTTGAGTCTAGAAGCGAACAAGGTATGCTTGGAAATAACGTCTCGTTAGCTTTCCAATGGACCTGACCTTGCACCATTTGGGCTTCGTATCATTAGTTATGTCCGTTTTAATAAAACGGGGTAGATTGACTTTTCCTCCATGAACAAGGAGAGCTAGTTTCTTTGGGGCCCAAGTACTTAAGGAGGCTTAGATCCACCTTTTAACCAGAACTTGATGTCTGTTTAGGTCGCACTAGGATCACGTCATTCGGATATGAATCGTCTATAGTCATGGGCAGATGATCATAATACTATAAGTTGAGTGATCAAGAACAACTAGTCGACCTTAGATTAGACGCAGAGTACTTGGAACCGCTGGTTGTATATGACAAAGAACCCTTAGTGTCCATAGTAGAATGGTTCCACAGAAAAAGTGATTAACTTGAACAATGATAAACCAAGGCCTAAGAGCTAAGCATTTACATGCTAAAGCTAGTAGGAAGAAAGACAAAAGTTCTGAAATAATAATCTTTAATCAAGGAGGTTGTGAAACAATGAATACAATGGATCATATATATATATAATTAGATTAATCTTAGGGATTCTCTATGTCCTTCTATGACACTACTACTAATACAATTAAGAATTCATAGCTAAATAAAAGGAAGAAACAACTAAGAGTTCTAAACTAAATAGGAATCGAAATCCGTGTAGATGTCTTGTTGTCACTTCAAAATGTCAAACTCCCTTTTCTGGTTGAGTCTAGTAGCGAAGAAGGTATGCATGGAAAGAACTTGTTAGCTTTCCAATGGACTTGACCTTGCACCATTTGGGCTTCGGTATCAGTAGTTATGTCCGTTTTAGTAAAACGGGTAGATTGAGTTTTCCTCCATCAACAATGAGAGCTAGTTTCTTTGGGGCCCATGTAACTTAAGGAGGCTTAGATCCACCTTTTAATCAGAACTTGATGTCTGTTCAGGTCGCACTAGGATCACGTCATTCGGATATGAATCGTCTATAGCCATGGGCAGATGATCATAATACTATAAGTTTAGAGATCAGAAGAACGAGTCGACCTTAGATTAGACGCAGAGTACTTGACCCGCTGGTTGTATATAACAAAGAACCCTTAGTGTCCATAGTAGAATGGTTCCACGAAGAAAAGGGTGATTAACTTAACAATGATAAACCAAGGCCTAAGAGCTAAGCATTTACATGCTAAAGCTAGTAGGAAAAAAGACAAAAGTTCTGAAATAATAATCTTTAATCAAGGGAGGTTGTGAAACAATGATACAATGTATCATATATAATATAATTAGATTAATCTTAGGGATTCTCTATGTCCTTCTATGACACTACTACTAATACAATTAAGAATTCATAACTAAATTAAAAAGAAGAAACAAACTAAGAGTTCTAAACTAAATAGGAATCGAAATCCGTAGATGTCTTGTTGTCACTTCAAAATGTCATAACTCCCTTTTCCGGTTGAGTCTAGAAGCGAACAAGGTATGCTGGAAATAACGTCTCGTTAGCTTTCCAATGGACTTGACTTGCACATTTGGCTTCGGTATCATAGTTATGTCGTTTTATAAAACGGGTAGATGATTTTCTCCATAACAAGAGAGCTAGTTCTTTGGGCCAGTAATTAAGGAGGCTTAGATCACCTTTTAACGAACTTGATGTCTGTAGGTCGCCTAGGATCACGTCATTCGGATATGATGTCTATAGCCATGGGCAGATGATATATACTATAAGTTAGGATCAGGAAAAAGTCGACCTTAGATTAGACGCGAGTACTTGGACCGCTGGTTGTATATACAAGACCTTAGTGTCCATAGTAGAATGGTTCCACGAAGAAAGGGTGATTAACTTTAACAATGATAACCAAGGCTAGAGCTAGCATTTACATGCTAAAGCTAGTAGGAAGAAAGACAAAAGTTCTGAAATAATAATCTTTAACAGGGAGTTGTGAAACAATGATACATGTATCATATATTATATAATTAGATTAATCTTAGGGATTCTCTATGTCCTTCTATGACACTACTACTAATACATTAAGAATTCATAACTAATTAAAAGGAAGAAACAAACTAAGATTCTAAACTAAATAGGAATGAATCCGTAGATGTCTTGTTGTCACTTCAAAAGTCAAATCCTTTTCGTTGAGTCTAGAGCGAACAAGGTATGCTGAAAAACGTCTGTTGCTTTCCAATGGACTGACTGCACATTTGGCTTCGTATCATTAGTTATGTCCGTTTTATAAACGGTAGATTGATTTTCTCCATAACAAGGAGAGCTAGTTTCTTTGGGCCAAGTAACTTAAGAGCTTAGATCACTTTAAGAACTTGATGTCTGTTAGGTCGCATAGGATCACGTCATTCGGATATGAATCGTCTATAGCATGGCAGATGATCATATACTATAAGTTAGGATCGAAAACAGTCGACCTTAGATTAGACGCGAGTACTTGGACCGTGGTTGTATATACAAAGAACCTTAGTGTCCAAGTAGAATGGTTCCACGAAGAAAGGTGATTACTTAACAATGATAAACCAAGGCCTAAGAGCTAAGCATTTACATGCTAAAGCTAGTAGGAAGAAAGACAAAAGTTCTGAAATAATAATCTTTAATCAAGGGAGGTTGTGAAACAATGAATACAATGGATCATATTATATATAATTAGATTAATCTTAGGGATTCTCTATGTCCTTCTATGACACTACTACTAATACAATTAAGAATTCATACTAAATTAAAAAGGAAGAAACAAACTAAGAGTTCTAAACTAAATAGGAATCGAAATCCGTAGATGTCTTGTTGTCACTTCAAAATGTCAAAACTCCCTTTTCTGGTTGAGTCTAGAGCGAAAAGGTATGCATGGAAAACGTTTGTTGCTTTCAAGACTTGACTGCACTTGGTTCGGATATATTTGTTTAGTAAGGTAGATGAGTTTTCCTCAACAGAGAGTAGTTTCTTTGGGGCCCAGTAATTAAGAGGCTTAGATCCACCTTTTAATCAAACTTGAGTCTGTTCGGCACTAGATCAGTATTCGGATATATGTCTATGCATGGCAGTGATCATATATATAAGTTAGATCAGGAAGAAGGTCGACTAGTTAGCAAGTCTTGGACCCGGTGTATATACAAAGAACCTTGTCTAGTAGAATGGTCGAAGAAAAGGTGATTACTTTAACAATGATAACCGCTAAGAGTACATTTACTCTAAAGTATAGAAAAGACAAAGTTGAATAAAATCTTAATCAGGGTTGTGACAATGAGAAATGTTCTAATATAAATAATTATTTAGGGATTCTCAGTCTTTAGCACTATCTAAATTAGAATCAAATAATAAAGAAGAAACATAAGGTCTAACAAATAGGATAATCGTAGTTCTTGTTGTCACTTCAAGTCATAACCCTTTCGTGAGTCTAAGCGAAGGTCTGAAATAAGTTCGTTCTTCCAATGGACCTGACCTTGACCATTGGGTCGGTAATTATATTTTAATAAGGGTAGATTGATTTCTCTGCAAGAGAGTGTTTTGGCCGAACTTAAGGAGCTTAGATCCCTTTAACCAAATTGATGTCTTGTCATGATCCTCATGAGAACGTCTATGTAGCAATGAATACTATAAGTTGAGTGATCAAAACACTAGTCGCCTTATTAGCCAAGTACTTGGAACCGCTGGTTTTATACAAAGCCCTTAGTGTCATAGTAGAATGGTTCCACGAAAAAAGAGTGATTAACTGAACAATGATAAACCAAGGTAAGAGCTAAGCTTTACATGAAAGCTGTAGGAAGAAAGACAAAAGTTCTGAAATAATAATCTTTAATAAGGGAGGTTGTGAAACAATGAATACAATGGTCATTATATATATAATTAGATTAATCTTAGGGATTCTCTATGTCCTTCTATGAACTACTACAATACAATTAAGAATTCATAGCTAAATAAAAGGAAGAAACAAACTAAGAGTTCTAAACTAAATAGGAACGAAATCGTGAGATGTCTTTGTCACTTCAAATGTCAAAATCCCTTTTGGTTGATCTAGCGAAGAAGGTATGCATGAAAGAACGTTTGTTAGCTTTCCAATGACTTGACCTTGCACCATTGGGCTCGTATCAGTAGTTATGTCCGTTTTAGTAAAACTGGGTAATTGAGTTTTCTCCATCAACAATGAGAGCTAGTTTCTTTGGGCCATGTAACTTAAGGAGGCTTAGATCCACCTTTTAATCAGAACTGATGTCTGTTCAGGTCGCACTAGGATCACGTCATTCGGATATGAATCGTCTATAGCATGGGCAGATGATATAATCTATAAGTTTAGAGATCAGGAAGAACAGTCGACCTTAGATTAGACGCAGAGTACTTGGACCCCTGGTTGTATATAACAAGAACCCTTAGTGTCCATAGTAGAATGGTTCACGAAGAAAAGGGTGATTAACTTTAAACAATGATAAAACCAAGGCCTAAGAGCAAGCATTTACATGCTAAAGCTAGTAGGAAAAAAGACAAAAGTTCTGAAATAATAATCTTTAATCAAGGGAGGTTGTGAAACAATGAGTACAATGTATCATATATATATAATTAGATTAATCTTAGGGATTCTCTATGTCCTTCTATGACACTACTACTAATACAATTAAGAATTCATAACTAAATTAAAAAAGAAGAAACAAACTAAGAGTTCTAAACTAAATAGGAATCGAAATCCGTAAGATGTCTTATTGTCACTTCAAAATGTCATAACTCCCTTTTCCGGTTGTGTCTAGAAGCGAACAAGGTATGCTTGGAAATAACGTCTCGTTAGCTTTCCAATGGACCTGACCTTGCACCATTTGGGCTTCGGTATCATTAGTTATGTCCGTTTTAATAAAATGGGGTAGATTGACTTTTCCTCCATGAACAAGGAGAGCTAGTTTCTTTGGGGCCCAAGTAACTTAAGGAGGCTTAGATCCACCTTTTAATCAGAACTTGATGTCTGTTTAGGTCGCACTAGGATCACGTCATTCGGATATGAATCGTTTATAGCCATGGGCAGATGATCATAATACTATAAGTTGAGTGATCAGGAACAACTAGTCGACCTTAGATTAGACGCATAGTACTTGTATATGACAAAGTTCGTACTACTACTGAAACCAGAAAATTAAATTCGTAAAGGGTAGTGCCAATTCGTACTAATGCCTAAAATATAAAACTAAATCCCTATCCGGTAGTAAAAGTTCATACTATTGCTTAAAACATAAAACTAAATTCGTAACCGGTAGTACGAATTAGTACTAAAGCTTGAACGATAAAATTGAAGCCCTATGCGGTAAGTACAAGTTCATACTACTGCTTAAACCATAAAACTAAATTCGTATGCAATAGTACAATTCGTACTAAAGCTTAAACAATAAAAATAAATCTTTATGCAGTAGTACAAGTTCGTACTATTGCTTAAACCATAAAACTAAATTCATAACCGATAGTACCAATCCGTACTAATGCTCAAATGATAAAACTAAATCCCTATGCGGTAGTACAAGTTCGTACTAATGCTTAAACCATAAAACTAAATTCGCAACTAATAGTACCAATTCGTACTAATGCTCAAACGATAAAACTGAATCACTATTTGGTAGTAAAAGTTTGTACTACTGTTGAAACCATAAAACTAAATTCGTAAATTCGTAAAGGGTAATAGCAGTTCGTACTAAAGCTTAAACTATAAAACTAAATCCTTATTCGGTAGTTAAAGTTCATACTACTGTTTAAACCATAAAACTAAATTCATAGACGGTAGTGAGAATTCGTACTAAAGCTTAAACAATAAAACTGAAGGCCTATGCGGTAGCATAAGTTGGTACTACTGCTTAAACCATAAAACCGAATTCGTATGCATTAGTACGAATTCGTACTAATGCTTAAACGATAAAACTTAATCCCTATTCGGTAGTAAAAGTTCATACTACTGCTTAAACCATAAATCTAAATTCGTAACCGGTAGTAAGAATTCGTACTATAGCTTAAACGATAAAACTGAAGTCCTATGCGGTAGCATAAGTTCGTGCTATTGCTTAAACCATAAAACTAAATTCTTATGCAGTAGTACGAAATCGTACTAAAGCTTAAACGATAAAACTAAATCCCTATTTGGTAGTACAAGTTTGTACTACTGCTGAAACCATAAAACTAAATTCGTAACCGGTAGTACCAATTCGTACGAATGCTTAAACGATAAAACTAAATCCCTATTTGGTAATACAAGTTTGTACTACTACCACTTAAACCACAAAACTAAATTCGTAAAGGGTAGTAGCAATTCGTACTAAAGTTAAACTATAAAACTAAATCCTTATTCGGTAGTGAAACTTCGTACTACTGCTTAAACCATGAAACTAAATTCATAACCGATAGTTCCAATCCGTACTAATGCTCAGACGATAAAACTAAATCCCCATGCGGTAGTACAAGTTCTTTCTACTGCTTAAACCATAAAACTGAATTCGTAACTAATAGTACCAATTCGTACTAATGCTCAAATGATAAAACTAAATCCTTATTCGATAGTACAAGTTTCTAATACTACTTAACCATAAACTAAATTCGTAAAGGGTAGTAGCAATTCGTACTAAAGCTTAAACTATAAAATAAATCCTCATTCGGTAGTGAAAGTTCATACTACTGCTTAAACCATAAAACTAAATTCGTAACCGGTAGTGAGAATTCGTACTAAAGCTTAAACAATAAAACTGAAGCCCTATGCGCTAGCATAAGTTCGTACTACTGCTTAAACAATAAAACTGAATTCGTATGCGGTAGTACGCATTCGTACTAATGCTTAAACGATAAAACTAAATCCCTATTTGGTAGTAAAAGTTCATATTACTGCATAAACTATAGAACTAAATTCGTAACTGGTGAGACCTCCGGTCGTTGTTCGGACGTTCAGCCAAATAAAAACTACTAATGCTAAGAAAAAGCGTATAGCAGATCGTATTCAACTCGAGGTTTCTTCTAATCGACTACTTTGAAGAAGCTGGCAAATTACTCAGGTTAAAACACGTTGTGCGTGGTGTGAGTTCCACGACTTCTAGTCTATTAAGCAAAGGAAAATAAAAGACAGAAAGATTAAAAGATTGACTAACGGGAAGATAGATGAACTTAGATTTCGAATCCCCCTTAGATCACCAGAGCAACGGCAATCACAAGATCAGCGGTTTTTAATTCTAATTCAATCGGTTTCTATACACCACCATAACTCCTTACCCTTAGGTTTAAGACCGGCGAACGTTCGCTCTATCCGTTCTAACTACCAAGATTAACTAGCCGCCCGGGTACGGTCGCCTCTCGCAATGACTTAATTGACTGGTGCAATTACTAATGATTAGTGAGTTACTCTTGCAGTGGATTAACCCTAACCGGTTCCTACGAAAGGCACGCTCCAATTATAAGGTTAATTGTTCAATTCGATGTTCTAAAGTAAGGCGAGCGTTCGCTTCTATCCTTAGCTTAACAAGAATCTAATCTAGGGGATCAATCCAGACAAGAAACATGAACAATGAAGAACGAATCAAACATGCAAAGAGAAACTGATTGAACTTCGAATCTAATTACCACCGATCCGTGACCGCTTTAAAGCCCTGGGTCACTTAGGGTTCATCTAATCTAAGCTCTACAAGTTCAGTTACTCATATCAGAAACAAGAGAATCAAAGGCAACAATGAAGATCATCATACAGAGGAAGAACAGATAAGAACTGAAAAACCTAATTCTGACGACTCCCGCGAAGCTTCAATCTCCTGGATCTTCAACTTTAAGCTCCGAGTTCTCCGAGGTGGAAGGATGGCGTCACGATCTCTCCACGGATCTTCGAACTCTCTAAACTCTATCTATCGACCCTAGAGTCGGTTGACTCTCAAAAGTCTGATTTGTGAAAATATGAATAATGAATGATTTCCGTCCCTCCCTTTGGCTGCCGGCTGCTTCTTTAAATAGGTACGTTTTAGGGTTTCCAATACAGCGCCGGATTTGGAAGGGATTTTCGCCAAAAATAATGAAGTATTTTCGCCGAAAATAATGAAGTATTTTCGCCGAAATAATAAGTATTTTCGCTGAAAACCTGGGCTCTCTTCGCCGAAGATGTTCTTCTCTTGACATCAGTTGGTTTACACTGTTATTTTCGCCAAAGATGTGAGCTTGTTTTCACCGAATGTGTAAGTGTGAATGGGCAGATTTTCGGTTTGACTTTGATTGGCTCCTTTGATCGATTCCGGTTCAGTTCCTCGATGTTCCTATGCCTTAGACACGTCCATGGCTACTTTATTTGACGGCAAAAACCTGTGCTTACGTAAAAACACTAGAAAACCATCAAATAGACCCAAAAGGGCCAAAGTAACCAAATCGGTAGGAAATAGGGTAGTTGAGTGAATATTCGCTATTTTACCCCTAAAACCACGTTTCAAGCAAGGAAATGTCGCTTAAATGAGGCTGATAATCACGTCAAATTGAGTGTCATCAAATACCCCACACTTAAGCTTTTGCTTGTCCTCAAGCAAACTGAAATAGAACACACTCAAATTCACAAATGACACGAGATTAAACCGAGATTCAATTCTAACATTTTGGTTTAGACTGTTCCACGTAGAAAAAGTGACCTACACATGCAAGAACATCAACCAAACAAGTTTTCGATCTCACTAATTTCTGCACACTTCAAGTAGTGGTTTTAACAAAGCTCGTTTCTTGGCAAAACAATTAATCATAATTAACCGACTACGATAACACCAATTCTAATGAGAAAAGACTTTAAGCTCTAGCCATGATGTGGATGCGGAGGTAGGAAAAGTGACGTGGCTATCGACTCGACTTCATCCGTTTCTAGATCTGTACGTTACATGTTCTAGCTAAGACTAATTTAAACCACAATTTATTTCAAGTTTCAACTTCTTCGTTCAATTTATTTACTGCATACTAGTGCTCGATACCAAACACTTCACTTAGGTGTTGGACCTGCCTAGCTCACAGTATTTGTGCTTATGCTAGTGCTCAACCCGAACACTTCACTTAGGTGTCGGGCTTGCCTAACTTTATTTTTAGCACTTCAAAAACTTAGCATTGATTTGCAACACTTAATTACTTGATTTAACCAATTTAGCCACTTGATCCTAGCTAGTTATAACTTTTTACACAAGATTTCGAATTGGATTTCCGTCTAATCTCTAGCCACAATCACAGGTGATCAAATATGGAGTGAAAACATGGAAGAAGCTAGCATCTATCATCTTAGAACGGTGTTATCGAGCTTTGTTATTAACAAGTCAATCAGTTTAATTGATTCAAATTTCAACTACAAGAGTAATTTATGATCTGTTCTGACCTAGACTCATTTAATATCAGTTCTGACACGTTGGTTACATGTTTCTAAGTGGAACAGTCTAGACGTCATTGTTCAAAATTGAAGTCAATTTAACATCAAAAGTCAAGAATTGAGCAATTCTATGCTAGAGAAATTTCAAATTTGAACCACAGAATCATAGATAGCAAGCAAGATCATGCGTAATCCTAGACTCCTACCCCACACTTAAACGGTTTTGTGTCCTCACAGAACTAATCTAGAGTAGAGAGATACGAAGAACCTGTGACGAGATGGTCGGTGTAGTGGATGAACACGGATAGCCCGAAGCGGAGCGGAGTAGCTACTCAGGATCCTACAAAACAAAAACAACAAAAAGATCAAAAAGGATACCGGGACAAGTGTCCCGGATCCACACAGAATAAAAGTCGAACAAAGAAGGTTAAGGGGAATTTTTAAAAATATTTTGACGATTGAATGAGAAACTGAAAGAAGGAAGAGAGAGGGTGAATCCGGATTTTAAAGGAATAGTTGGGTGATTTTCAAAATTATTTTCGGCGAAATTAAAAGGGTGGTTTCGCCGAAAATTTTAGTTCAAATGCACTGCCGTATTTTCGAAGGCGTTTTCGCCGAAAATAACCATATGGTTTCGCCGAAAACTTTAGTTCAAATCACTGCTTGGTTTTCAAAATCAATTTCGGCGAAAACATTATACACTTCAGACCGAAAATATGAAACAGGGAGACTCAGTTGAAAATCCAAAAGGTGATTTCGCCGAAAATGGTAGGGTGATTTCGCCGAAAATGGTAGTTCGGTTTCGCCGAAAATTTAGTTGGGATGGTTTCGCCGAAATCAAAAAATTTTCGAACCAAAAATAGGAAACAGGAAGAATGAGTTCGAAAATCAAGAATCAGTTTTGCCGAAAATGGTAGTGGCTTCGCCGAAAATTTTGAACTGTTCGTGTTTAAAATATTTTTGCAAATCCGACTAACTTCAGAAAATCACAGTTAAATCCACAAAAATCGGAACGACCTCAATCAACTTGCTTCTAACTCTATGACATGCAAACAACTCACGAAAAATATGAAATCAAACAAACTGACACTTTTGGCTTCCCGAAACTGACTCGAACGACGAAAAAGACTGACTCAATAATTTAAAAAAAAAAATGGACTCCAGCCGTGGGTTGCCTCCCACGAAGCGCTCTCTTTTAACGTCCTTGAGCCGGACGGTACCTGTTAGGGACCCCAACTCAGAAGTTCCTTGAAGTCGATCGTCTTCTTCAAGGTGTGTGGTTGAGTGCCATGTAACACTCCAGCAGGGTGATGTAACCGGTAGTGTTCCAGTAGATCGTGGTTCTGGTTGATGACCAGTTCTTCTTGAATTCTCCTTCTGGAAGAGGAAAGAGGTAGTACGGCGCGACATGATCAATGAGCTCCATCTTCTCCACCTGATGCTCATCAAGAGGTCTCTCGGGATCGAGTGTGTATACTTCCAAATCTTTAACGTCTTTGATTCCCACGTGCTCGTCTCTGGCTTGATCTATAGGTTGGCTCGGCGGGAGCTCGATTGAGGATATCTCCTCGATTTCTTCGTGCTCCTTTTCGGCTTCAACTTCAAGATGGATTGGCTCTATGTCTTCATCAACTGCCACCGCCAAGGTTTCTTCATCAGATGCTTCTAGCTCGCAATAGTCATCGGTGAGATTGTCATGTTCATCTTCATACAGCTCTTGAGCATCTTCTTCCATTAGTGGATTAGGTTGCTCGAGCTTGATATCCACTACGTTATGAGCTTGCAGCTTCGAAATGAGATCATCCAAGGCGGATTCTACTCTTGCCGTCTGTTGTCGGTTTTGATGAACTTGTGAGTTTATCTCTTTGTGAGCTTGTAGCTCTGTAGAGGTACTCTCCAAGAAGGATTCTATTCTCGTCGTCTGTTGTCGATGCTGATGAGCTAGTATATACATCTCTTGATTATCCTCAATAAACGGTGCTTCATCGACATACCACTCTTGGTACTGGTCATCCCACCTGTAATCCTGCATAATTAAAAGTCAAAAACACTACCCAGGTAAATCATGAAAATATGGAGGAAAATAAATGGTAAGGCGGAAAGGTAGAAGAATAATTTGCCAACTCTTCTTTCAAACAATTAGAAGAGTCCCCGGCAACGGCGCCAATTTGGTGAGACCTCCGGTCGTTGTTCGGACGTTCAGCTAAATAAAAACTACTAATGCTAAGAAAAAGCGTATAGCAGATCGTATTCAACTCGAGGTTTCTTTTAATCGACTACCTTGAAGAAGCTGGCAAATTACTCAGGTTAAAACACGTTGTGCGTGGTGTGAGTTCCACGACTTCTAGTCTATTAAGCAAAGGAAAATAAAAGACAGAAAGATTAAAAGATTGACTAACGGGAAGATAGACGAACTTAGATTTCGAATCCCCCTTAGATCACCAGAGCAACGGCAATCACAAGATCAGTGGTTTTCAATTCTAATTCAATCGGTTTCTATACACCACCATAACTCCTTACCCTTAGGTTTAAGACCGGCGAACGTTCGCTCTATCCGTTCTAACTACCAAGATTAACTAGCCACCCGGGTACGGTCGCCTCTCGCAACGACTTAATTAACTGGTGCAATTACTAATGATTAGTGAGTTACTCTTGCAGTGGATTAACCCTAACCGGTTCCTACGAAAGGCACGCTCCAATTATAAGGTTAATTGTTCAATTCGATGTTCTAAAGTAAGGCGAGCGTTCGCTTATATCCTTAGCTTAACAAGAATCTAATCTAGGGGTTCAATCCAGACAAGAAACATGAACAATGAAGAACGAATCAAACATGCAAAGAGAAACTGATTGAACTTTGAATCTAATTATCGCCGATCCGTGACCGCTTTAAAGCCCTGGGTCACTTAGGGTTCATCTAATCTAAGCTCTACAAGTTCAGTTACTCATATCAGAAACAAGAGAATCAAAGGCAACAATGAAGATCATCATACAGAGGAAGAACAGATAAGAACTGAAAAACCTAATTCTGACGACTCCTGCGAAGCTTCAATCTCCTGGATCTTCAACTTTAAGCTCCGAGTTCTCCGAGGTGGAAGGACGGCGTCACGATCTCTCCATGGATCTTCGAACTCTCTAAACTCTATCTATCGACCCTAGAGTCGGCTGACTCTCAAAAGTCTGATTTGTGAAAATATGAATAATGAATGATTTCCGTCCCTCCCTTTGGCTGCCGGCTGCTTCTTTAAATAGGTACGTTTTAGGGTTTCCAATACAGCGGCGGATTTGGAAGGGATTTTCGCCGAAAATAATGAAGTATTTTCGCCGAAAACCCTGGGGTCTCTTCGCCGAAGATGTTCTTCTCTTGACATCAGTTGGTTTACACTGTTATTTTCGCCGAAGATGTGAGCTTGTTTTCGCCGAATGTGCAAGTGTGAACGGGCAGATTTTCGGTTTGACTTTGATTGGCTCCTTTGATCGATTCGGTTCAGTTCCTCGACGTTCCTATGCCTTAGACACATCCATGGCTACTTTATTTGATGGCAAAAAACTGTGCTTACGCAAAAACACTAGAAAACCATCAAATAGACCCAAAAAGGGCCAAAGTAACCAAATCGGTAGGAAATAGGGTAGTTGAGTGAATATTCGCTATTTTACCCCTAAAACCACGTTTCAAGCAAGGAAATGTCGCTTAAATGAGGTTGATAATACATTCGTACTAATGCTTAAACTGAAAACCTAAATCCTTTCGGTAGTAAATGTCGTACTACTATAAAACCAAATATTAAATTCGTAAACGGTAGTACCAATTCGTACTAATGCTTAAAAATAAAACTAAATCCTATTCGGTAGTAAAAGTTCAGTACTATGCTTAAAACCATAAACTAAATTCGTAATGCGGTAGTACGAATTGTACTAATGCTTAAACCATAAAATTAATCCCTATCGGTAGTAAAGTTCATACTACTGCTTAAACCATAAACTAAATTCGTAACGGATAGTACAATTCGTACTAAAGCTTAAAGCATAAAATCTGAATCCCTATGCGTGTAACATAGTTCGTACTACTGCTTAAACCATAAAACTAAATTCTATGCCGATAGTACAATATCGTACTAAAGCTCAACGATAAAACTAAATCCCTATGCAGTAGTACAAGTTCGTACTACTGCTTAAACATAAAACTAAATTCGTAACGAATAGTACCAATTCGTACTAATGCTCAAACGATAAAACTAAATCCTTATTCGGTAGTACAAGTTGTACTACTACTTAAACCATAAAACTAAATTCGTAAACTAAGGGTAATAGCAGTTCGTACTAAAGCTTAAACTATAAAACTAAATCCTTATTCGGTAGTGAAAGTTCATACTACTGCTTAAACCATAAAACTAAATTCGTAACCGTAGTGAGAATTCGTACTAAAGTTTAAACAATAAAACTGAAGCCTATGCGGTAGCATAAGTTGGTACTACTCTTAAACATAAAACTGAATTCGTATGCGTTAGTATGAATTCTTACTAATGCTTAAACGATAAAACTTAATCCCTATTCAGGTAGTAAAAGTTCATACTACTGCTTAAACCATAAATCTAAATTCGTAACCGGTAGTAGAATTCGTACTATAGCTTAAACGATAAAACTGAAGTCCTATGCGGTAGTATAAGTTCGTGCTATGCTTAAACCATAAAACTAAATTCTTATGCAGTAGTACAAATCGTACTAAAGCTTAAACGATAAAACTAAATCCTATTTGGTAGTACAAGTTTGTACTACTGCTGTAAACCATAAAACTAAATTCGTAACCGGTAGTACCAATTACGTACGAATGCTTAAACGATAAAACTAAATCCCTATTTGGTAATACAAGTTTGTACTACTACCATTAAACCACAAAACTAAATTCGTAACCAGTAGTGAGAATTCGTACTAAAGCTTAAACAATAAAACTACTACTTAACCATAAAACTAAATTTGGAAAGGGTAGTAGCAATTCATACTAAAGCTGAAACTATAAAATAAATCCTTATTCGGTAGTGAAAGTTCATACTACTGCTTAAACCATAAAACTAAATTCGTAACGGTAGTGAGAATTCGTACTAAAGCTTAAACAATAAAACTGAAGCCCTATGCGGTAGCATAAGTTCGTACTACTGCTTAAACCATAAAACTGAATTCGTATGCGGTAGTATGATTCGTACTAATGCTTAAACGATAAAACTAAATCCCTATTCAGGTAGTAAAAGTTCATATACTGCATAAACTATAGAACTAAATTCGTAACCGATAGTACCAATTCGTACTAATGCTTAAATGACAAACTAAATCCCTATTTGGTAGTACAAATTCGTACTACTACTTAAAACCAGAATATTAAATTCGTAAAGGGTAGTACCAATTCGTACTAATGCTTAAATATAAAACAAATACCTATTCGGTAGTAAAAGTTCATACTAGTGCTTAAAACATAAAGCTAAATTCGTAATCGGTAGTACGAATTAGTACTAAAGCTTAAACCATAAAATTGAAGCCTACGCGTTAAGTATAGTTCATACTACTGCTTAAACCATAAACTAAATTCGTATGCAATAGTACAATTCGTACTAAAGCTTAACAATAAAACTAAATCCCTATGCAGTAGTACAAGTTCGTACATGCTTAAACCATAAAACTAAATTCATAACCGATAGTACAATCGTACTAATGCTCAATCGAATAAAACTAAATCCCTATCAGTAGTACAAGTTCGTACTACTGACTTAAATCCTAAAACTAAATTCGTAACTAATAGTACCAATTCGTACTAATGCTCAAACGATAAAACTGAATCATTATTCGGTAGTACAAGGTTGACTACTGTTGAAACCATAAAACTAAATTCGTAATTCGTAAGGGTAATCAGAGTTTGTACTAAAGCTTAAACTATAAAACTAAATCCTTATTCGGTAGTGAAAGTTCATACTACTGCTTAAACCATAAAACTAAATTCGTAACCGGTAGTGAGAATTCGTACTAAGTTAAACATAAAACTGAAGGCCTATGCGGTAGTATAAGTTGGTACTACTGCTTAAACCATAAAACTGAATTCGTATGCGTTAGTACGAATTCTACTAATGCTTAAACGAATAAAACTAATCCTATTAGGTAGTAAAAGTTCATACTACTGCTTAAACCATAAACTAAATTCGTACCGGTAGTAAGAATTCGTACTATAGCTCAAACGATAAAACTAAATCCTATGCGGTAGACAAAGTTCGTGCTATTGCTTAAACCATAAAACTAAATTCTTATGCAGTAGTACAAATTCGTACTAAAGCTTAAACGAAAAACTAAATCCCTATTTGGTAGTACAAGTTTGTACTACTGCTGAACCACTAAAACTTAAATTCGTAACCGGTAGTACCAATTCGTACGAATGCTTAAACGATAAAACTAAATCCCTATTTGGTAATACAAGTTTGTACTACTACCACTTAAACCACAAAACTAAATTCGTAACCGGTAGTGAGAATTCGTACTAAAGCTTAACAATAAAACTAAAGCCCTATGCGGTAGCATAAGTTCGTACTACTGCTTAAACCATAAAACTAAATTCGTATGCAGTAGTATGAATTCGTACTATTGCTTATACGATAAAACTAAATCCATATTCAGTAGTAAAATTTCATACTACTGCATAAACTATAGAACTAAATTCATAACCGGTAGTACCAATTCGTACTAATGCTTAAACGACAAAACTGAATCCCTATTTGGTAGTACAAGTTCGTACTACTACTTAAACCAGAAAATTAAATTCGTAATGGGTAATACCAATTCGTACTAATGCTTAAAATATAAAACTAAATACATATTCGGTTGTAAAAGTTCATACTAGTGCTTAAAACATAAAGCTAAATTCGTAACCGGTAGTACGAATTAGTACTAAAGCTTATACCATATAATTGAAGCCTATGCGTTGAGTATAACTTCATACTACTGCTTAAACCATAATACTAAATTCGTATGCAATTGTAGAGTTCGTACTAAAGCTTAAACAATAAAACTAAATCCCTAAGTAGTAGTACAAATCCGTACTACTGCTTAAACCACAAAACTAAATTCATAACCGATAGTTCCAATCCGTACTAATGCTCAAACGATAAAACTAAATCCTATGCGGTAGTACAAGTTCTTTCTACAGCTTAAACCATAAAACTGAATTCGTAACTAATAGTACCAATTCGTACTAATGCTCAAATGATAAAACTAAATCCTTATTCGATAGTACAAGTTTGTACTACTGCTGAAACATAAAACTAAATTCGTAACCGGTAGTACCTGATATGAACCAAAGCCAAGGTTGGCTCAATCCACACAACTCGGTTTGAACAATTTGCAAACGAAAACACAATCAGGATAGAAGATGGAAATCGGACCAGAACCCTTAGCTATAGAGCTAAGAACTCGAGGTATCAAGTGTGTGCGGTACCACGAACTAAGGGGTGAATACCCTTATGTCGATAAACCAAACTCCCTAAGCCAAGCAACAACGAGCAAAAGCTTAAAGGAACAAATACTGTAAACCGAAGTCTGAATTCTTTTAATTGTGAGCAAACAAGCTGATTTGAAACAAACTACAAAGAACCCTTTAAATAGGGTAGGAGAAAATGTGTCCTACACCAGATTCGATGAATCTAGTCATCTAGAAAAACTACACAATTAATTGTTCACACTTAACTAAGTACATCCCCTTGTTCCAAAGTGGAAGTGAGATGAACATTAATGCAAGTGCATGGTTCCAATGTGGAAGTGAATGAACATGAAAACAAGTGCATGAATGAAGATGAATTTCGTTCATGAGACCCCTCAACTTTCCGATATGGCAGAATGGTCACTGAAGATCACAAAACGTTTGAATCTTGCCGTTGGATCATCATTGAGTCTCGCCAACCATCCTAAGTAATGTCCAGCATCCTTGCTCCAATTCTTCATGCTTTGGCATACTCCAAGACTCCATGAATGTTGCCACCTTGTCCCTGAGAGCCTTGGTTTGACTCCTAGTGATTGGACCAGTTGATGACCCAAGGATGTCCCCATCATTCCTCCCTTCTTGAAAAGGATTCGTCCTCGAATCTGAATCTGCAAAATCATCATAAAAAGGGGTTAAGTCGGTAACATTGAAAGTAGCACTAACGCCATAGTCTCCTGGTAAGTCTATACGATACGCATTGTTATTTAAGCGCTGCAAGACTTTAAAAGGACCCTCCCCTCTAGGTAGCAGCTTTGACTTTCTCTTTTCTGGAAAACGCTCCTTTCTGAAATGTATCCAAACGAGATCTCCTGGTTCATACACCTTTTCCTTGCGTCCTTTGTTGGCATTTTGAACGTATTGCTTTGTCCTACGCTCAATGTTGAGTCTAGCTTTCTCATGCATCTCTTTAACATACTTTGCTTTTGCTTCCCCATCGTGTTGAGCTTTGAGATATTTCAATGACTCGTGATCAGAATGATGACAAACTCCTTTGGCCATAGGTAGTGTTGCCAAGTCTCTAATGCGCGAACAAGTGCATATAATTCCTTATCGTAAGTTGGGTAATTCAGAGTAGCTCCATGCAACTTTTCACTGAAGTATGCAATCGGTTTCTTTTCTTGCATGAGCACAGCTCCTATTCCAATTCCTGAAGCATCACACTCGATCTCAAATGCCTTGCTGAAATCGGGCAGCATCAGAACTGGTGCATTGGTGAGTCTCTCCTTCAATAGCTCAAATGCCTCTTGTTGA
>JAVBHU010000161.1:22500-35805 GCA_034768395.1 Linum lewisii | reverse complement strand
GTGGCCCGCTCACTTTTCACGGCGGCCCCCGGGGGGGGGTGGGGCCCCCCCCCCCCCTATAGAGCAAATAGAACCCCCCCCTGCCCATAAAAAAGGATACCCCCCCCCCATAAAATCTTCTTTTTAAAGGGGGTTTTAAAACTAAAATTTTTTCAGAGTTTTTAAGATACCAAAAACCCCTTCATGGTACAAATTTTATAATTTTTGAATTGTATTAAATTTTTCCCCCGAATTTTTTTTTTTTTGATGCGGCCCCCCGAGGGCAGGGCCAGAGCCCATCCCCAACCGGAGGGGGGGCCCCAAGACCCCCCGGGCCCCCCCGGGGTTTCGGGGGCCCAGAGCCCCCGGGCCGCCCCGGATGCGGGGGCCCAGAGCCCCCGGCCAGCCCCGTGGGGGGCCGAGACCCCCCGGGGCCACCCCGGATGCGGGCCAAAGGGGCCCCCCGGGCCCCCCCCCGGGGCGGGGCCCCAGACCCTTTCCAGCCCCATGTAGGGCCGGGTCCCCGGCATCCCCGGATGCGGGGGCCCGGAAAAGCCTGACCCAGCCCCCGGGTGCAGGGCCGAGACCCCGGGGCCAGCCCCGGGTTTAAGGGCCTAAGCCCCGGACCAGCCCCCGATCGGGGGGGCCCAGCCACAACCGAGAGCCCCGAACCCCGGGTTAAGCAGCCATAACCATTCGTATGAAACCCCTTTTTTTAAAATTTTTTGGGTGTATCAAAATTTTCCCAATTTTTTTCTTTTGATCCCCCAACCCCAAGGGGATTGTCCGATCCGGTCCGTGTCCGTTTTGGGGCCCCTTTTGGGGCCCTGGGGCGCCAGGGATGGCCCCCAAAGGGTTTATTAAAGGGGAACATTCCACTTCACCCTGGATTCAATTTTTTCCCCAATACTCATATACCGACGTGGGAGTGCAAGCGGTGGGGTGGGATTTTCCACAGATTGGTCATCCAACCCCCTTCCCTGGAAATCGTCTAAAGTTTGATTAACCACATGCTCGAAAAGAATGCCCCTATGGTCCCCAAACCCCCTTTGCCAACTTTTCATCAATAGATAGCAATACTTTTTTTTGGGGGGGCGTGGGTAAAATTTTATAAAACCCCAAAAGGTTTTTTACGAAAGGGGGCCACAGGGGCCGTACACTTGAAAATTTTTTTTACCCCTTTGTTAACCCCTTAGTCTTTAAACCCCTTTTGTAAATTTTTGAGGAGTTGTAAAAAGGGGGTTCAAAGGGGGAGGGACAAACCCGGGGCACGGGGGGAATCTCGGGGGGTGTGGCAGGGGAAAAGGGGAAAATTGCCACTTTCCCCCCCGGGTATTTAAGTTTCGCAAAGGATTCTATTCACTGCCGGGGGAAAAAACAAAATTCAAAAGGGGGCCCAAAAAAAATTTTTTCCCCTATTTGGGCCCTTTGGCCCCAAAGACATCCCTTTTTGGGGCCGGAATGGCCCCTACTTTCGGGGGGGGCAATGGGCACAAAACCGGGGGCGGTGGGCCCCCCCGGATTCTTTCTTAGGGGCGTTCAGTCATAACCAAAACCCCGGGGGGCTTCGCCCCACGGGGTTTTCACCAACCGATACCAATTTGCGAATAAAAGGTTCCTCTCGTACAAGGTTGGTTACTTTTCGCGAGCGGGTCATCAGGGGAAAACAAACCCCGTTTTCCCGACGGTCTAAACCCCTCCTTCCCTTTTTGGGGGTAAAAAACCCCAAAATTTGGGGGAATTTTTGCTTCACAATGATAGGAAGAGCCACACAAAAGGATCAAAAGCAACGCGCTATGAACGCTTGGCTCCACAAGCCAGTTATCCCTGGGTAACTTTTCTGACACCTCTGTTAAATTTCCCCAAAACCCCTAAAGATCGGGGGGCCCCCCCTTTCCCCGGGGTTCGTATTTGGGGGAAATAAAATAAAAACTTTTTTACCCTTTTGTTCCACACAGATTTCTGTTCTCGTTGATCATTTAGGACACCTGCGTTATCTTTTAACAGATTGCCCCCCCAGCCAAATCCCCACCTGACAAGTTTTCCCCCCCGAGGGCCCGCCGGGGGGCCCCTTTGGCCAAAAAGGGGGAGGGGAACCCCCCCGCCCCAAATCAGGGAAAAAGAAAAATAACGTTAAAATATGGTTTTTCAATTTTGGCCGGAGCCCCACTTAAAAAACACCTTCAAGTCTTTCAAAAAGCGGACTGATCAAGCTAAACGGGGTTTTCTTTCCCCGTTTTTTTTCGCCAAGCCCTTTCCCCTTTTGGGTTTGGGTTTGCGGATGTCCCCAGGGACAGGGGAAATTTCTCGTTAATTTTTCATGCGCGTCACAAATTAGATGACGGGCATTTGGAAACCTTAAGAAGCATAGTTACCCCCCGCCTTTACCCGCGTTTGGTTGAATTTTTTTCCCTTTTTGACTTCAGAGCCTGGGCAGAAATCACATTGCGTGAAAACCGCAAGGACCACCAAAATGCTTTTTTTAATTAAACAGCCCGGCCCCCCCCTTGTCCGTACCAGTTCGAGCTGGCTGTTCGACCCCCCGGGGGGGCCCCCGCGAAGAGGCCGTTCCCCCCCGCCCCCCGGGGGCCCGGGACGCGGCGACCCCCTCCCCCCCGCGTGGCAGCTCGACCCACCCCGAAGCCGGGGGTTTTAGGACGGGCCCCCCGGGGGGCCCCCCCTCAAAACCAACCCTTTTTTCCCCTTTTTCGGATCCATTTTGCCGACCCCCCTTCCCAAATTTTTCCCAAACGACCGGGCTTTTTCCCCTTTTGGGGACCTATGGGGTTTTGAGTCGCCCCGGGCCGGGGGGGGACTGGGGGCCTCCGGGGTTTTCCCCCGGGCCGCCGGGGGCGCCCCGGGGCACCGCGCGCCCGTGCGGTCTTTTCCGGCCGCTGGACCCCCCTTTTCCCACGAGTTTTTTCCCGGGGGGGGGGGCCGTTAAACAGAAAAGAAAAAATCTTCCCGGGGCCCCCCCGCCGACTTTCCCGGACTCCCAAAAGTTGCCGTCAGCCGCCGCGCCCCGGTTCAAAAATTTAAACCCCTTTTTCCCCTTTTCCCGATGCCCCCGCGCGGGAACGCGTTTTCAAGGGGTTTCCCCCCCCGTCTTTGGGATCAAAAAAAACCCTTTGTGAAATTTGCCGTCACAGGGAAACCCTTTTCCCCTTTTCGTTTCAAAGTTCTCATTTGAATTTTGCTACTACCACCAAGATCTGCCCACAGCCCCCCCGCCCGGCTCCGCCTTTTTTTCCCGCGACCGCCGCCCCCCCCCCCCCCCCAAATCGGGGCCGGGGCCCCTTCCCCCGACCCCCGGGGGGGGGTTTCCCCGCTTAAGCGCCATCCTTTTTTGGGGGAAATTGTTTTGGAGGTGAGTTGTTACACATCCTTGCGGTTTTTGACTTCCATGACCCCCGTCCCCCGTGTCTTTAAACGACCAACCCCCTTTGGGGTTCTGGGTTTTGCCCCGCATTTGGGGGGACCGAACCCGGCTTCCGGTTTTATCCCGCACGCCATTTTTGCTTAAAAAAAAGGGCCCCCCTTTTGGGGCTCTCGTTCCATGGGCGGCTCATCGAAGCAGCCGCCCCTCCCCACCTTTTTTAAATTTTTAGAATGGGTCGAGGGCATTGCACCCCCGATGCCCCTAAACATACCGTGCTTTACAACCCGATAGAACTCGTCTGAGCTCCACTAATCCTGAGGAAACTTCGAAGGAACCAGCTACTAGACTGTCGAGTAGTCTTTCGCCCCCTATACCCAAGTCAGAACGAACATTGCACGTCAGTATCGCTGCGGGCCTCCACCAGAGTTTCCTCTGCTTCGCCCCGCTCAGCATAGTACACCATCTTCCGGGTCCCGACAGGCATGCCTCGCACCTCGAACCCTTCTCAGAAGATCAAGGTCGGTCGGCTGTGCACAACCCCGAGGGGGTTTCCCGCCAGTCCAGGCTTTTCCCTTGCGCCTTACGTTTTACCTACGCCCTTGACCATCGCACACCATGTCAGACTCTAAACCCTTGGTCCGGTTTCAAGACGCCGAATGGGAGAGCCCGCAGTCCGACGCCCTAGCGTGCAGGTCGTGAGCACGCCGTGCGGCCGCTCTGCAGTCCACAATCGCGGCGGCGGCATCTCACGAGCGTTTCAAGCCCGGGCTGGCCGCAGCCAAAATCCCCTGCGTCGTCCGCACCCCGAGCACGATCAGCCGGACCGGCATTTTCCGCCATTCCGCATCCGACCTGGGCGCATCGTCCGCCGCCCCCATCCCTTTTCCCTCCCGACAATTTCAAGCACTCTTTGACTCACTTTTCAAAGTCCTTATCATCTTTCCTCGCGGTACTTGTTCGCCTATCGGTCTCTCACCGTATTTACCTTGGACTAATTTAACCGCCCGATTAGGGCTGCATTCCCAACAACCCGACGTCGTAGACAAAGCGCCTCGTGGGTGCGACAGGGTCCCGGGCACGACGGGGCTCTCACCCTCTCTCCCCGGCCGCCCCTTTCCAGGGGACTTGGGCCCGTCCGCCGCTGCAGGACGCTTCACCAGACTACAATTCAAACGCCGAAGGCATCCGATTCTCGAAGCTGTGGCTCTTCCCGTTCGCCCTCCGCCGTTACTAAGGGAATCCTAGTAAGTTTTTTCATTCTCCGCTTATTATATGCTTAAACTCAGCGGGTGTTCCCGCCACCTACCTGGGTCCGGCAATGTTTGGATGGGGCTAATAAAATAGAAGGCCCCCATGGTCATATAATTTTCGTCGGCCAAGGGAGGCAACCACGACTAAAAGACCAATTTTGTCCAGTTTCAACCACATAGCTCACCGTGGGCGTCCTCTTGCCGACGACTTTCATTTCGTCCATCCAGTAGGCTACTTACAGCCACAGGGAGGCCAGAATCCGCACCTTCATTTTTGGTGGCGGGGCGACTTTGTGTGACACCCAGCAGACCGTGCCCTCAACCAAAATGCTTTTCAGGCGCAACTTGCGTTCAAAAACCCGATGTCACGGGATTCTGCAATTCACCCCAAGTATCGCATTGCTACGTTCTTAAATCGATGCGAGAGCCGAGATCTACCCGTTGCCGAAGTCTTATTCTTTTAAAAGTTGGTGGTCGCTCCATCCTGCACACCGTGCCCCGGGAAACATGAGGGGTTTGTCACTCTAGTATTCCTTGGCCCCATCCGCCCGGGGTTGTTAGTTTGTGCGGAGGCATAACATGGTGGTCAAACCCCCGCCGAACAAGGCGGGCCTTTCCGCGGGTGACCAAAGGGCACACCAAACATCAGCCTTCCCCGCTTTTAAACAAAAGTTCGCTGGCTTCTGCCGGGCAGTTTTGAAAATTTGCCCTTTCCCGGGCAGTTCACCTACGGAAACCTTGTTACGACTTCCCTTCCCTAAATGAAAAGGTTCAGTGAACTTTCTAGCGACTCCGCGCCGGCGGCAAACACCACGTCGCCGCATCCAAACTTCACCGACCATTCAATCGGTAGGACGACGGGCGGTGTGTAAAAAGGGCAGGGGACGTAGTCAACGCGCGAGCTGATGACTCCGCTTACTGGGAAATTCCTCGTTGAAGACCAAAAAAATCCCAATGATCTATCCCATCACGATAAAATTTCAAAGTTTTACCCAACCTCGGCCAAGGCTATAGACACGTGATACTCAGTGTAGCGCGCGGCGGCCCAGAACTCTAGGGCATCACAGACCTTTTATTTCCCTCAAACTTCCTTGGCCTAAAAGGCCATATCCCTCTAAGAACTGGCCACGGGGGTGTCCCCTCCGCATAGCTAGTTAGCAGGCTGAGGCCCGGGGTTACGTTTAAGGGAAAAAAAACCCAAAAAACGCTCCCCAACTAGAACGCCAAGCAAACCCCCACCCATAGAATCAAAAAAGAGCTCCAGTCCCGTCATCCTTACTATGTCTGGACCCCGGTAAGTTTCCCCGTTTTTAGGTTTAAATTAAGCCCAGGCTCCACTCCCGGTGGGGCCTTCCGTCAAATTCCTTTTAAATTTCACCTTCGACCATACCCCCCCCGGAACCCAAAGACTTTGATTTTCATAAGGGGGCCGGCGGAGTCCAAAAAGCAACTCCGCCGATCCCGTCGGCATCGTTTATGGTTAGACTAGGACGGTACTGATCGCCCTTTGAGCCCCAACTTCGTTCTTGATTAATTAAAAACCCCCTTGGCAAATGCTTCGCAATGTTCTCCCTTTTTAAATCCAAGAATTTCACCTCTGACAAGAAATACGAATGCCCCCCGTGTCCCGTTAATCATTACTCCCATCCCGAAAGCCAACACAATCCGAAACCTGTGGATGTTATCCCATGCTAATGTATTCAGAGCGTAGGGGTTGCTTTGAGCACGTCATGGATTCACCCCAGTGAATGGGACCGTACACAGTAGTATTTCGGGGGGGGTAGTGTGGGCTCCTTCAGTTCTACTTGACATTCAAATACCACACCACAAATCCAAACCCTAAACCCCCCCAAGCTAAATTCTCACAGGCACAATTCACATCATCCCCATCAAATCACAGAACACAGTTCTCAGTAAAACCTGGGTCCACTCTCCAGCCACAACCACAATACACATTTAACAATCAACCAAAGGGGAACCGGCTAGCTCACCGCCACCCCACCTGCAAGACAGGGGGGGCAATGTCGAGTCTGGGGGTCCCCCAAACCTGTTCCCTTAATCAGAGCGACCCACTTTGGGCAGGGCACTCTCCTGCATTCACAACTACATTTAAAACATCATAACACTTGCACCCCAACCCCCAAACCCGCTAACTCTCATTCTATGCGATCCATTAGCCCAATCATTTCAGTACACACCCAAACCCCCAAAATTTTCTTTTCAATCAACAACAACAACAATCACAGCAATCATAAATTTCAATCAAGCACATTCACAGAACAGTTTATCCCTTTTAGGGCTCATCAATTTCTGCATAACCTAATATTGTTCTAGTCCAATGAAACCCTCCGCTGTCCAACTACCTACCAACGCTAAGCCCTCACCGGGAAATAGAAACGAGCACAATCGTCTTCTATTTTCCCCAAAAAACTCGAACTCCAACCTCCAAACTCGTAGCTTACTTTTCCCTTTAAACTGCTCCCTGACCTACACCCAGAAACCCAAAACGGGGTTTAGGATCTCTTCTCCTCGTCCTACAATCCATAGAAAACAAACGGAACCCAAATTTTCCGACCTCTACAGCCCCCGGGAATCACTCTTCAAAGGGTTTTGCTGAATTTGGGTTCCAATGTTTGGGGGAAAAGAAAGGGAGACGAAAAAAAGGGGTCCCGTGTTTTTTCCCGTCCTTTTAGCACAAAAATGCGCCTGGCATGTCAAATTGCGCCGGCGCACATTGACCCCAAAAAGGGGCGCAAAAATTTGAATATTCTGCCGAAAGTTTGCTGAATTTTTAAAAAAAGTGCCCGACACTTCAAATGTGCCCTCCCCCCACATTGGGCCCCAAATGAGCATTTTTGGGGCACTGTTCACATTCCCCTCTTTGCAACTTCGCCCCGGGCAAAACACCCAAACGTCCCGAACCTCAGGAAACCCTCTTAAGTACCGTTTCCGGAAACCTAGTCACCCAAACTTGAGTTCTAACCCGTTCCCGGTTGGGCGGGGAAGAAAAAAGTCTCCACAACTCAAGGATTTCGTCCCCCAAATCATCCCTAACCATCCTACAATATACACCGAACACAAAAAACCAAAACCTTCTTGGACCACCACCACCATAAGCAAACCAAAAGCATACATCAAGGAAAATTTAAAACCTGAAAACATACACTTTCCCCTAACCCCCGGTAACCCGCCCCTCATACTTTCCTCAGCTCCCAGGTAGCGACTCGCTCTCATGGTTCCTCCATACCACCTTGGCCCGGGAATCTGCTATTCCTCAAACCCGGACTTGCCTATCCACGGGTCGCGACTTGGGTTCTCCTCATAATCAAGTCTTCTCAATCTCCACCTCCTCCGGCGAATTAATGAAAGGGGCCCCATGAAACCGCCTAAAACAAGCTCACATAAACAAATTGTTAAACCTTTCCAAATCCCTCGGCAACGCAACACCCTAAGCCACCGGACCCGTCTTAGCGAGGACCTCAAAGGACCGATGTACCGAGGCGCCAACCCTTTTCCCTTTTCCCACGAAAAAGCCAACCCTTTCCACGGCGACACCTTCAAGAATACTTCGGGGGCCCAAAATTTAAAATCAGCTCCTAGCACACCGCGGGGATACCCCTTTTTGCCTATCTTGAGCCGCTCCCCCAATCTCTCCTTGATAACTTAAACCCAAACACCCCTCCTTCAAAAACTTGAGGACCCGACAACACCCTCGCACCTTCCCAACCCCAAAACCCAAAGCGTCCTTACACTTCCTCCCATCAAGGCCTCAAAAGAGCGGACTCAAACTAAATATGTACGAGTTAAATTTTTAGGCGAACTCATCAAGGTAGCAATTCAGTCCAAAGGGTTTGAACTCCATAGCAAGCTTCTCAACCACTCCTCAAAGTAAGGATCTTTCTCTCCCCTTGCCCATTCCGTCTGGGATGAACGCCGCGAGAACTTTTAGCTTAGTTCCCAACCTGATCAGCCCCTCCCAAAAATGGACGAAACTCGATTCCGATCAAGACAATGATTGAGGAACCCCAAAGTAACCCACCACCTCCTTTTATAAATTCCTTTTTTCCAACACCTCCACACTAGGGTTAAAACGAAAGGTATGAAATGCGCAACCTTTTGCAACCACGACGATTACCCACACGGCATCCTTTCCCCTCTCTAGTCGGCCGGAAAAACCCATACAAAATCCATGGTGATGTCCGAAATTTTCCTTTCCGGAATAGGTAGGGACTGAAGTAGCCCACCCGACTCTATGCTCCGCCTTAGCCTTCTGACAAATAAAAAAAGCGCCACATAACGACCACATCCTTCTTCATTCCTGGCCACCAAAACTTAACTCAGGCCCAATTTTTACATCTTCGCACCCCGGGATGCATAGCATACATCGAGGAGTGAGCCTCCCCCCAAAACCCCCTTTCCCTCCTCAACCCCTCTACTTCCGGTACGCAACTCCCCCCCTTGCATTTAAAACAAACCGCCAACTACCTAAAATTTTCCTTTTTAAAAATTCCCTGCCTTTTTCAATTTCCCCCTCGAAGGGCCCAAACCAGAGTAGCATCCTTGAGCTGCTCCTCCCCATCCTATCATTTAGCATAGGCCTAATGTTGAGCTTGGCAAGCAAACTTCCTGCATCATCTAACTGAAATCTCCCCCCTTTAAAAAGCTCTAATTCCACAAACTCCTTTCGATTTAAAAGCATCCGCAACCACATTACTTTACCAGGATGGTAGTCAATGGTAAAAATTTTTCCATAATCCTTCAAGAGCTCCCCCCAAAACGCCTTCCTACCATTCAGCTCCTTTTGATCCATAAGGTTTTTAAGATTTCTTTGTAAACGGCCCTTTATCTTAAACGTCCCCACATACAAATAATGCCTCCACAACTTCAGGGCGAACACCACTGCAGCTAACCTCCAAATTTCATGGGGGGGGTAGTTCACCTCAGCACCCAAAGTTTGTCGGGAGGCATAAGCGACAACTTTCCCTTTCCCTGCATCAACACACACCCCAAATCCTTGAAAGGACGCATCACTGAAAAACCACATACTCTCCACCCATCTACTGGAAAAGTCAACACCGGAGCTGAGGTCAATTTTCTTCTTCAACTCCTCAAAGCTTCTTTGACATTCCGCGCTCCACTCATCCCTCGACTCCTTCCTCAACACCTTATGTAGAGGAGACGCTATGGTAGAGAACCCCTCTACAAACCGGGGGGTCGATAGTAACCAGCCAGCCCCAAGAAGCTCCTCATTTGCGACACATCCTTAGGTGGAGACCAATAACCACCGCTTCGATCTTTTTTTGGGTCAACCTCCCCCCGCCTCTCTTAATACCACATGCCCGGGGAACAACACTTCCTCCAACCAAAAGGCAAAAAACCTTTCGAAACTTGGCAAAAAGTTTGCTGTTTTCCCCTCAACTTATGAAAGACAATCCTCAAGTGCCCCTCATGCCCCTCCCTAATTCTTAGAATAAATGAGGATATCTTTCAATGAACACTATCACGAACTTATCCAAATATTCTGGAAAACCTTGTTCATGAGGGCCATGAACGCGGCGGGTGCATTGGTGAGACCAAACGGCATCACCAGAAACTCATAGGGTCCATAGCGGGTCCTAAAAAGCTGTCATTGGCACCGATCCATTCTCCAATTCAAATGGTGATAACCCGACCTCAATCTATCTTCGAAACACTTCAGCCCCTTGCAATTGATCGAAGAGATCGTCTAAATTTTTTGGAAGTGGAAACGATTTTTGATTTGTCGCCTGTTCAAAAAGCCTATAGTCCCAAAACACATCCGCAACGACACCATCCTTCTTCTTCACAAACAACACCGGTGCCCCCCACGGTGAAAACGCTTGGGCGGATGAACCCTTTTCCAAGAGCTCCTGCAAAATTTCTCCTTCAACTCCTTTAACCCCCGCCTTTCCATGCGATAAAGGGGGAATAGAGATTGGGGGGCAGTTCCAGGGACCAGCTCTATATTGAACTCCACCCCGCGCTCGAGTCGGTGCCCCAGGTAATTCCTCGAACACACCGCGAACACCCAACCCCCAGGCACCTTCTCCAACTCCCTCATTCTGTTAATTGACACCTTGCACCAACAAAGCCTCAACCCTTCTTTAATCAGAGAAAAAGCTTGCATTGCTGAAATTAAATCCCAAGGTGCGGACTCCCTCTTCCTAACACCCTTGAAAAACCACCTGGCCGACACCTCCCACCTGAAGCAACACCTCCTTCTTCTGGCAATCAAACAAGGCCCCATGCCTAGCCAACCAATCCATTGCCGAGGGAAAAAACGTCGAAATTTGTTGAAAGGAAGCACCACCAGATCACCAAGAACTCTACACCTCCCACTACACTCTACAAACCCTCTACAGACTCTATCAACCCCAACAGAAGTCCCCAACGGAGTTTTGACGCCCCAACTAAACACCCAAACTACTAGCTACAACACCCCAAAATACTCAAACATTTCTCAGATAAAAAAGGAATGGGTTTTAACCCCCAATCAAACAGGGGCGTAAACGAAAGATCTAAGATGGAGATCATACCGGTCCCCCACGTCGTTCGCATTCCTCCCCCGCACCCTTGGTGAGAGCGTAAAGCCCCTTTCTCCCTCCCCGCTCCAACAGGGGTGGCATTAGCTCCCCTTCCTCGGGCCAGCACTCGCAACCCCCCCCGCCCCAAGCTCCCTTTCCCCCTCTGCCTCCAAAAGCTCTAGATGGGGCCCTAGGCCCTTTCACCGATCCACCACCGACTGTGCTGGTGCAGCACTCCTCCTCGGCGCAAAGTTACTCTTTGACCCGGTGCCCACAAGTGTAACAAGTCATGGTTCCCGGGCCCTCAACACGTGGCATGCACCATAGTGGGGCCCCCGCAAATGCCACAAAACCCAGGAAGTCCCGTTTGGTGCCCCCTCCCCCCCCTTGCACCATCCTCCTCCTCTGCACTCGCGCTCTTATGACCCGGCGGCCACAAGTGAAACACACCCCCAAAAAGCTCGACGAGACGGGGCAGACGCACATTTCCGCTGGCCTGAGAAGACAACTGAACTCTCTTTGGCCGGGTGACTATGAGTAACCGAAGGAGAAGGCTGACCACGCCTTCCTCTTCTTCTCCTTCCTCTTCCCCAGCTCTAATAACTCCCTCTCCAAAGCACCCTTTCACCGCCACCCAAACTCCCATGTCACCAGATGTGACCCCCCCTGAATCTCCCACCTAAAAACCCTTTCCCTTGAACCGACGGATCAACTTTTGCCCCCGGGTTACAAGCTCATCTTTACCTTTGGGGAAGGTTGGTGAACTCCATATAAAATGCAGAACCGACTTCTCAACCTGAAACCAGCTCGAGAAACTCCTTGGCCCTTTTCCCCCCCTCCAAATATCCCGGCAAAACTGGTCCCCGGAACTTTCCCTAAGAACTCCTCAAACCCCAGCTCAGGCGGGACACTGACTTTTCCCCCCGGCAAGGACTTCCCACCACTCCAAGGCATGGCCCTTCAGCAAAAAGGTCATGGTTTTGCAACCTCATCTCATCCTCAAATCCAGCCCTCAAGAACTTGAAGTTGCACCTCCCTAACCCCATCGCTCAGCCACAGCCGGGGATCAGCCATCTCCCCAGCGAACTCACTGAATTTTCCAAACCCCTTCAAATCCGAGGGCCGAAACCGACCCCCCCCAACTGCTCCATCCCTCGGAGTGCCCCCACGGATTGACTTCCCATCGAAGGTTCCTCACTACGGGAAGGACTTTAAAACCCATTTCAGTTAACCGCCAAGAGAACTTAAAAAAACAACTCAATTCACCATTTGATTTCAAAACACCCCACCCTTTTAAAACAGTTTGACAAAAACCCTTGGAATGTCGGTCCTCCCGGGTGTCCCCATCCCCCTCCCAACAGGTTGATTACTCCCAAAGAGAGAAAATAATCAACCGGTACAGCAGCGAACAAACCAGGCTCTGAACCATTTGTGAACACCCAACCCGAATCAGCTCGTCAAACCCGAGGTTGAACCGGTAACGAGTATTACCCAGCTGAAAAGCACAGAAAAACCAAAACCCAAAAATCCAAGCTTTAAATAAGAGTTCAAATGAGGGGCCCCTCCATAGACCAAGAAAACATAAACCGTTCACAACTCCAAACCCTTCAAAAACCTCTAAAAATCCAACATAAACAAAAATTACATAAATCCAAGGTAAAACTCCCAAAATGTCCCAAGTCCAATTTGAAATATAAAAATAGGTCAACTCATGAAGGCCCCAGTCTTCACCTCATAGCTTCAGTCCAGAACTTCCCGGAATCCACCCTCAACTCCGGCTCCACAACCACCTCTCTAGCAACGAGATTCCTGAAAGGGTGAAAGGGATCAATTTTCCTATTGGGAAAATTTAGTGAAAACCCCCAGGGCCTACCCCACACGTTTTTCCTACTCTATGGAGCGGTCCCCAACTCCGCACAAGAAAATTCAACAATGGAACCAACCCCAAAACCCCCCTTTCCCCTATTTTAATTCCCAAAAAACAGCTAGGTGATCCGTGGTCCAAATTTCTCGTTCACAAGCACCATTCATAATGATAGAAACACACAGAAGTAATTCATCATCCAAAAGCCCAAAAACAGCATCATCCATCACATCCATCAATCAAGTCATCATCACAACCACGAGCACAAAACATACACATTCAATGTTAACT
>JAVBHU010000161.1:0-12500 GCA_034768395.1 Linum lewisii | reverse complement strand
TGTTACGACTTCTCCTTCCTCTAAATGATAAGGTTCAGTAAAAACTTCTCGCGACGTCCCCCGGGCGGCGAACCACCCACGTCGCCGCGATCCGAACACTTCCCCGGACCATTCAATCGGTAGGAGCGACGGGCGGTGTGTACAAAGGGCAGGGAGTAGTCAACGCGAGATGATGACTCGCGCTTACTAGGAATTCCTCGTTGAAGACCAATAATTGCAATGATCTATCCCCATCACGATGAAATTTCAAAGATTACCCAGACCTGTCGGCCAAGGCTATAGATCGTTGAATACATCAGTTTTAGCCCCGCTGCGGCCCAGAACATCTAAGGGCATCACAGACCTGTTATTGCCTCAAACTTCCTTGGCCTAAAAGGCCTAGTCCCTCTAAGAAGCTGGCCACGGAGGGTGCCTCCGCATTAGCTAGTTAGCAGGCTGAGGTTCTCGTTCGTTAACGGAAATAACCAGACAAATCGCTCCACCAACTAAGAACGGCATGCCCCACCACCCATTAGAATAAAGAAAGAGCTCTCAGTCTGTCAATCCTTACTATGTCTGGACCTGGTAAGTTTCCGTGTTGAGTCAAATTAAGCCGCAGGCTCCACTCCTGGTGGTGCCTTCCGTCAATTCTTTAAGTTCAGCCTTGCGACCATACTCCCCCCGGACCCAAAGACTTTGATTTCTCATAAGGTGCCGGCAGGAGTCCAAAAGCAACATCCGCCGATCCCTGGTCGGGCCATCGTTTATGGTTGAGACTAGGACGGTATCTGATCGTCTTCGAGCCCCAACTTTCGTTCTTGATTAATGAAAACATCCTTGGCAAATGCTTTCGCAGTTGTTCTGTCTTTCATAAATCCAAGAATTTCACCTCTGACTATGAAATACGATTCCCCGACTGTCCCTGTTAATAAATTTCTCCGATCCGAGGAGAAGAGATCGCTAACCTCGATTTTGGGTTTCTGGGTGTAGGTCAGTGAGTGTAAGGAGAGTAGAGCTACGAGTTTGGAGGTTGGAGTTCGAGTTTCTGGGAACTAGAAGACGATTAAAGCCTCGTCTTCTATTCCAGGTGAGGGCTTAGCGTTGTGTAGTGTTTGGCCGTTTGGACAGCGACGTTGAGGAGTTTCAAATAGGAGCCGGAGAAAAATATCTAGGTTATGCATGAATTGTTGGAGCGTAAAGGGGATAACTGTTCTGTGAATGTGGCTTGATGATTGCTATTGATAGATTGCTGTGATTGATTGTTGTTGTTGATTGCTTATTTGTAATTGGGGTTGGGTGTGTACGAAATGAATTGGACTAATGGTTCGACATAGGAATTGAGAGTTAGCGTCTGGTTGGGAGATGAGTGCAAGTGTTATGTTGTTATAATTTCTGTTGTGAATGCAGGAGAGTTGCCCTGCCCCACTGTGGGTCGCTCTGATTTAAGAGGAACATGTGGGTGACCCTAGACTCATGACATGGCCTCCCCGTGTACTTGCAGATGGGGTGCGGTTGAGCTAGCCGGTTCCCCTTTGGTTGATTGATAAGTGTGTATTGTGGTTGTGGCTGTGAGAGTGGAACCCAGGGATGTACTGAGAAACTGTGTTCTGTGATATGCATGTGGATGATGGAATTGTGCCTTGTGAGAATGAGCTGTGATGAGTTGGATTTGTGGTGTTGGTATTTGAATGTCAAGTTTGAACTGAAGGAGCCCACTACCCCACCCGAAAATACTAATGTGTACGAGTCGATTCATGGGGTGAATCCATGCGGGAGGTCAAGTCGTTGTTATATCTCGAAATGGGAGGGATCAATGGGATGCGTCGTGATAGCTCCGTGGAGGAAGGATCCCTAAGGGGATGCGTCGTGTTATCTCCCTATGAGGGTAAAAGATCCTGCGGGATGTGTGTCGAGGATGTGGCCGGCAGGTGGTGTGTGGATAACTCTTGGCGCCTAATAATCACCTAAGTTAACATGAATGTGTATGTTCGTGTGCTAGTGTTGTGATGATGACTTGATTGATGGATGTGATGAGATGATGCTGTGTACTGCTTGATGTGTGGATTGATGAAATTACTTCTGTGTGTTTCTATCATTATGAATTGTGCTGTGAACGAGATCTGAACAAGCGTGATCACTAGATGCTTTAGGGAAATTAAAATATGGACAGGGGGGTTGGGTTGGTTCATTGATGAATGTCTTGTGCGGAGTTGGACCGCCTCCATAGGAGTAGGACCAAAGTGTAGGTAGGCACAGTGGGCTCATCAATTTCAATAGGAAGTGATCCCTTTCTCCCTTTCGAGGATCTCGGTAGCTAGGAGGAGGTGGAGTGGAGCGGAGTTGAGGTGGAGTCGGGGAAGTGCAGGCTGAAGTATGAGGTGATGACTGGTGCCTTCATGGAAGTTTGACCTATTATTATATTACAGTTGACTTGGGACATTTGGGCGTGAGTTTTACTGGATTTATTTAATTTACTGTTATGTTGGGATTTGATGAGTTTTATGAAGGATTTGGAGTATGGAACGGGGTTTTGTTTTCTTGGTCTATGGAGGCCTTCTCACTTGAACTCTTATTTAAAGCTTGATTTTGGTCTTGGTCTTATGTCGTTTTCACTGGGGTAATACTCGATTCCGGTTCACCTCGGTTTGACGAGTGATTCGGGTTGTGTGTTTACAAATGGTATCAGAGCCTGTTTGTCGCTGCTGTAGCGTTGATTATTTTCTCTCTTTGGGGAGTAATTAACCTCGTTGGGAGGGAGGATGAGACACGGTACGGGTGACCGACAGTCCAAGGGTTTTGTCAAACTGTTTTAAATGGGTGGGATGTTTGAAATCAAATGGTTAATTGGAGTTGTTTGAAGTCTCTTGAGCGGTCAATGAAATGTTTAATGTCCTCATGTAGTGAGAACCTAGTCGATGGGAAGTCACTCCGAGGTCACTCGAGCTAGGAGCAGTTGTGGGCGTCGTGATGTCGGCCGTCGGGATTTGAAGGGTTGTGGATCTTCAGTAGAGTTCGCTGGAGGGGATGGCTGTGATCCGGGCTGTCGGTCGGAGCGATGGATTAGGAGTGCAACTTCAAGTATTGCGGGTGGATTTGAGGATGAGATGAGGTTGCAAAGCCAATGACATCTTGCTGAAGGGCTTGCCTTGGAGTGGAGGGAGTCCTTGCGGTGAGTCAGGTGTACCCGCCTGAGCTGGGGTTTGAGAGAGTTCTTTAGGATGTTCCGTGACCAGTTTTGCCCGGATAGTTGGAGGGAGGCAGCAGACAAGGAGTATCTCGAGTGGTGAGGTGAGAAGTCGGTTCGTGCAGTACTATATGGAGAAGTTCACAAACCCTCTCCAATGTACGATGAGTTGCTAACCGGGTAGCAAAGTTGATCAGTCGGTTCAAGAAGGAGTTTGAGGTGGGGATTAAGGAGTGGGGTTCACATCTGGTGACATGGGGAGTTGGGTGGCGGTGAAAAGGGGTGCTTTGGAGAGGGGAGTTATTAGAGATGGGGAGAAGGCGGAGAAGAGAGGAAGGTCGGTCAGCATTCTACTTCGCGTTACTCATAGTCACCGGCAAAGAGGTTCAGTCTGTTCTTCTGGCAGGGTGTGTGCAGTCTGCCCCGTTTATCGTCGAGCTTTGGTGTGTTTCATTGTGGCCCGCCCGGGTCATAAGAGCGCAGAGTGCAGAGGAGGAGGTCGGTGCAGAGGGAGGGTGCACCATCGGGACTTCCTGTGTGTGGCATTTGCGGGAGAAGCCTCACTACTGGTGCATGCCACGTGTTGAGGGCGGCAACATGACTTGTTACACTTCGTGGGGCAGCCGGGTCATAAGTGTAACTTCTGCCGAGGAGGGAGTGCCTGCACCAGCCCAGTCGGTGGGATCGGTGCCAAGGGCCTAGGGATCCATCTAGGAGATATTGGAGGCAGAGGTTGGAGGCAGGCATGGGGCGAGGGGTTGCGAGTGCTGGTCGAGAAAGGGAGCTAATGCAACACCTGTTGGCGTGGAGGGGAGCTAGGGAGGCTTTACGCTCTCACCAAGGGTGCGGCGCGAGAATGGACGACACGTGGTGACCGGTATGATCTCCATCTTAGATCTTTCCGTTTACGCTCTGTTTGATTCGGGGGTCAACCCCTTCTTTGTATCTGAGAAATGTGTAGAGTAGTTGGGTGTTGTGAGCTAGTAGTTTGGGTGTTAGTTGGGCGTCAGAATCCGTTTGGGACTTTGTTCGGGTTGAATCGAGTCTGTAGAGGTGGTAGAGTGCGAGTGGGGACGGTTTGTGTAGAGTAGAGTTCTTGGCTGATCTGGTGGTGGCTTCCTTTCAAGAATTCGACGTTATTCTCGGCATGGATGGTTGGCTAGCATGGGGCCTGCTGATTGAAGATGAAGGAGGGGTTGCTTTCAGGTGGGAGAGGTGTCGGCCAGGGGGGGGGGGATGGGGTCTCAAGGGTGTTAGGAGAGGGGAGTCGCACCTATGGGAGTAATTTCAGCATGCAGCTTTTCTCTGATTCAAGAAGGGGTGTGAAGGTTGTTGGTGCAAGTGTCAATTACAGGAATGAGGAGTTGGTGAAGGTGCCTGTGGCTTGGGAGTTCGCGGATGTGTTAGAGGAATTACCTGGGGCACCGATCGACGAGCGAGGTGGAGTTCAATAAGAGCTGGTCCTGGAACTGCTCAATCTCTATATCCACCTTATCGCCATGGCACCGGCTCTTGGATAAGGGTTTCATCCCCCCAAAAGCGGGGTTCCCCGTGGGGGCACGGTGTTGTTTGTGAAGAAGAAGGATGGGTCGTGCGGTTGTGTATTGCTATGGCGGTTGAACAAGGCGCGACCAAAAATCGTTACCATTAAAGAATAGACGTCTCTTCGATCAATTGCAAGGGGCTGATGGGGTCTCGAAGTAGATTGGGAGGTGGGTTCACCAGTTGATGTGGAGGAAAGGATCGGTGCCAATGACGCTTTTAGGACCCAAAGACCATGAGTTTCTGGTGACCCGTTTGGGTATCACCATTGCTCCCGCCGCGTTCATGGCCCCTGAACGGTTTTCCAAAATATTTGGATAATTTTCGTGATAGTGTTCTTTTATGATATCCTCATTTATTCTAAGACGGGAGGAGCATGAGAACACTTGGGATTGTCTTTCATAGTGAGGGAGCAGCAACTTTTTGCAAGTTTTCGAAGTTTTTGGCTTTTGGTGGGGAAGTGTTGTTCCTGGGCATGTGGTACTAAGAGAGGGGTGGGGTTGACCCAAGAAGACGAAGGGGGTGGTTAATTGGTCTCCACTAGGATGTGTCGCAACTGAGGCGTTTCTTGGGGCTGGCGGGTTACTATCGAAGGTTTGTTAGGGGGGGTTCCTACCATAGCGTTCCTCTACAAGTTTTTGAGAGGAGTCGAGTAGAGTGGAGCGGGGGAATGCAAAGAGCTTTGAGGAGTTGAAGAAGAGTGACTCAGCTCGGTGTTAAATTTGCCAGTAGAAGTTTGGAGAGTATTGGTGTTTCATGAGCGTCCTTGCAAGGATTGGGGGCCGTTGTGTTTAAAATTTCAGAAAAGGAAAAGTTGTCGCTTTATGCTCCCGACAAACTTAGGGTGCTTGAGTGAATACCCAACCTTGATTTTTGGGTTAGCTGCAGTGGTTTCGCCCTGAAGTTTGGAGGCTTATTTGTATGGTGGACGTTTAAGATCATGGGGCCATCACAAGATCTTAAGCACCTTATGGATCAAAAGGGGGGTGGGAAAGGGTGGCAACGGCGTTGGGGGGACTCTTAGAAGGATTATGGGTGTACATTGACTACAAACTGGTAAGCTAAGTGGTGCGGTGATTTTAAGTCGAAGGGTTGGTGGAACTTTGAGCTTTAAGGGTTTGGGGATGCAGGTTAGATGATGAGGAAAGTTTTTCTGCCAAGCTCAACATTGGCCTTGCTAAATGATAGGTTGGGGAGGAGCAGTCAGGATGCTACTCGGTGGCCATTTGAGGGAAGTTGAAAATGCATGGAAATGGATTTGAGGTAGTTGGCGGTTTGTTGAAATGCAAGGGGGATGTGTGCGTCGGAAGTAGGAAGGGTTTGAGGAAGGGATTTTGGAGAGGCTCACTCCTCGTGTTTTGCTATGCAATGGGATGGGCGAAGATTACAATACTGAAGTTAAGTTTTGGTTGGCCAGGATGAAGAAGGTGTGGCTCGTTATGTGGCGATTGTTTGATTTGTCAGAAGGCTAAGGCGGGAAAGAGCTCGGTGGGAACTTCAGTCCTTTCTATTCGGTGGAAAGTTTGCGACTACCATGGGGCTTTGTATCGGTTTTCCGCGACTAGAGAGGGGGGGGATGCGTGTGGGTAATCGTCGATTCGGTTGACGAAGGTTGGCATTTCATACCATTTGATTTAAGCCTAGTGGGGAAAGGGGTTTGGGAAGTATATATAGAAGAGGGGTTAGGGTACATGGGGTTTCTCAATCCATGTCTTGATCGGGAAACCGAGTTTTACGTCACATTTTTGGGGGGGTGCATTCAGCGTGGGAACTAAGCTCAAGTTCTCGACGGCGATTTAATCAGACGAGGGGCATCGGATGAGAACGTTTTTACTTTGGGGAGTTGTTGAGAGCTGTGTATGGAGTTTCAAACCCCTTGGCTGAATTGCTACCTTTGTGAAATTCGCCTATATAACTTTGTATATAGGGAGTTTGAAGTCCGCTCCCTTTTTAGGCCTGTTTGGGAGAAGTGTAGGCGCCTTGTGTTGGGATGAGGAAAGGGGCGAGGGTGTTTCGGGTCTAAATTGGCAGAGACGCTGATCGGTTAAGGTTTCAAGGAGAGATTGAGAGCGGTCAAGATAGGCAAAAAGCGTATCCCGACGGTGTGTAGGAGTGAGTTTCAATGTTGGAGAAAAGGTATTTTGAATTTTTGTCGATCCGTGGAAAGGGTTGAGGGTTGGGTTTAGAAAAGGGTTGGCGCCTCGGTCATCGGTCCTTTGGGTCCCCCTTTTAAGAACGGGTCCGGTGGCTTATGTGTTGGCGTTCCCGAGGGAGTTGGAAAGGTTACACAATGTGTTTCATGTGAGCGTCTTAGGCGGTATCATGGGGACTTCTCATGTAATTCAGCGGGGAGGGGGGAGATTGAGCAAGACTGACTTTGAGGAGAAGCAGTCGCGATCGGGAAAGGCAAGCCCGGGGTTCTGGGAATAAGCAGATTCCACAGCTCAGGTGGTATGGAGGAAACCATGAGAGCGAGTCGGTACCTGGGAGACTGAGAAAGTATGAGGCGGCGGTACCGGAGTTAGGGAAGTGTATGATTAGGTATAATTTCCTTGATGTTGTTTTGGGGTTTGTTTATGGTGGTTTTGGGGTTCCCAAGAAGGTCTAGGGTTGGTTCGGGTCATATTGCTAGGATAAAGTTAGGGAGATTTTGGGCGAAACCTTTGGGAAGTTGTGGAGACTTGTAACATCCCGCCAACCAAAAGGGTTAGAATCAAGTTGGGGACTAGAGTGCCGGAAACGGTACTTAAGAGGGTCTCCTGAGGTTCGGACGTTTGGGTGGGTGCCGGGTCGATGTGCAAAAGGGGGAACTGTGAACAGTGCAAAAGTGCCCCATTTGGGCCTAATGTGCGCAGGGCACTTTTGGATGTGCAGGCGCACTTTTCAATTAATTCAGAAACTTTGGAAAAATATTCAAATGTGCCCTTTTTTAGGGGTCAATGTGCCCCGGCGCAAAATTTTGACATGCAGGCGCAAATTTTGGCAAAAAAAAAGGAAACGGAAAAATGCACAGTAACCGTATTTTCGTCTCCTTTTCCCCTCTCCCCGAAACCATGAGAACCAACTTCAAGAACTTCGAGAGTGATTCCGGGAGCTGTAGAGGTGGAAATGAGTTCCGTTTGTGCTTGGATTCTTAGCGACGAGGAGAGAGATCGCTAACCCTTTCAAATTTGGTTTCTGGGTTTGTGTGAGCGAGGAAGATTTAGAGCTAGGGAGTTGGGGGTTTGGGGATTTGGGATTTTCGGGGGGCCCTGAAGAAAATTTAGGCCTCTTCTATTCAGGTGGGGTTAGGTTGTGTGGTAGTTTGGACAGCGGGGAGGAGTTTCAATTGGACTAGAACAATATTGGTATGCATAAAAATTGATGACGTAAAGGGGATAAAATGTTTGTGAAAGTGCTTGATTGCTATTGATGATGGTGTGTTGATTGTTTGTTGATTGTTTTGATTGGGGGGTTTGGGGGTGTACTGAATGAATGACTATGGATCGACATAGGAATGAAAAGGTTAGCGTGTTTGGGGGATGAGTGCAAAATGTTATGATGTTATAATGTAGTTTTGAAAGCGGAGAGTTGCCCTGCCAAGGGGGGGGTCGCTCTGATTAAGAGGAAAGGTGGGTGGACCCCTAGTTTATGAATGCCTCCCTTTTACTTGCGGTGGGGGTGGCCAGGTGGGCTAGCGGTTCCCCTTGGTTGTTTGTAAGGTGTATTGTGGTTGTGGTGAGGGGTGGAACCCGGATGTACTGGAACTGTGTTTTGTGATATGATTTTGGATGATGTGAATTGTGCCTTGTGAGAATGAGCTGTGGTGAGTTGGTTTGTGGTGTTGGATTGAATGTCAAGAGAACCTGAAGGAGCCACACTACCCCACCCGAAATAATTCTGTGTCGAGTCCCCATTCTGGGGTGAATCCATGACGGGAGGTCTGGTTGTGGGTATTCCCAAATGGAAGGATCCAATGGGGTCGTCGTATAGTCCGTGAGAAGGATCCCAAGGGGGTGCGTCGTGTTATCTCCTATGGGGAAAGATCCTGCGGGATGTGTGTCGAGGATTGGCGGCGTGGTGGTTGGATAACTCCTTGGCGCCTAATAACTCACTAGTTAACATGGGAAAGTGTTGTTCGTTGTGCTGTGGTTGTGATGATGGGCTTGATGGGTGGATGTGATGAGATGATGTGTGTAAGCTTTTTGGGGTTGATGAATTAATTCTGGGGTTTCTACATTATGAATTGTGCTTTGTGAAGAGAATGACCAAAGTGATCACTAGATGTTTAGGGAATTAAAATATGGAAAGGGGGGTTGGGGTTTGGGTTTCCCTTGTTTTAATGTCTTTTTTTTGGGGAGGTTGGGACCCCTCCATAGAGTAGGACAACGGTGGTGGCCTGTGGGCTCACTCAATTTCAATAGGAAATGATCCTTTCCCCCCTTCAGTCTCGTAGTAGAGGAGTGGTGTGGGCCGGAGTTGAGGGTGGATTCCGGAGAAGTGCTGGACAAAGTATGAGGTGAAGATGTGCCTCATGGAGTTGACCTATTTTTTATTTCAGTTTTTTGGGGCCATTGGGAGTTTCCCTGATTTATTTAATTTTTCTTTTTAGTTGGATTTTATGAGTTTTGAAGGTTTGGATTTGTGACGGTTTATGTTTTCTTGGTCTATGGGGCCTCCAAAGAACTTTTTTTAAAAAGCTTGGATTTTGGTTTGGTTCTTCTGCGCTTTTCACTGGGTAATCTCTTACCGGTTCACCTCGGGTTTGACGATTTGATTCGGGGGGTTTTTTGTTAAAAAGAAGGCAAAAACAATAGGACGAAATCTGTGATGTTACCCATGCTAATGTATTCAGAGCGTAGGCTTGTTTTGGGGCCCCACTCTATTTTTTCCCAAAGAAAACTGCCCCGGGAAAGGCAGACCGGCCCAAATTAGACCAGGAGGCTTTCGCGGAGAAGGGAAAGGGACGGGGGGGTGCACACTTTGAGGGGGAAACGGCGACCCAACCAGGTCCAAATACGAGCATTTTACTGCACAACTTAAATATACGCTATGGGAGTTTGGAAATTACCGCGGTGTGGCCCCCGACTTGCCTCCAAGGGTTTTTTTTTTAAATTTTTTAAAAAGGGGTTTAGATTGTATCATTCCAATACAGACTCAAGACCCCGGTATTGTTATTTATTGTCATACTCCCCGTGTCAGGATTGGGAAATTTTGGGCGCTGCTGCCTTCTGGATGGGTAGGTTTCAGGCCCCCTTTCCGGAATCAAAACCCTATTCCCCGTCCCGTCACCCCTGGTAGGCCTCTATCCTACCATGAAGTGTGGCAGAAATTTGAAGAGCGTCGCCGGCACAAAGGGCCCCCTTGCGTTTCCGTCGAGTTACATGAATCATCAAAAACAAGGCAGAGCCCGCGTGACCTTTTATTAATAAATGCGCCCCTTCCAAAATTTCGGGTTTGTTGCCCGTATTAGTCTAGAATTACTACGTTATCGAGTGCAGGTACCATAAAAACAAATTACTGATTTAATGACATTCGCAGTTTCACGCGGGGGAATTTGTTCATACTCACACATGCATGTTTTAATCTTGAGACAAGATAGACTATGGAGGATCAACCGGAAAGCATTCCCTCTCGACGCATCTCTTAGGCTGGGGAGCGAGCCCCAAAGATAGGAAGATGCGTCATATAAAAAAATCGAAGGGTCGGGCCAACCATTGAGGATGTAAGCACCCATCGCCACATCACTTCCAGCATCCGAGGCAAAAGCGACACACTAGGTCATGAAACGCACCGAGGGTGAGAGACGGGAAAACTAGTGGGCCACCACGATGTCCCCCAAGCACCCAAGGGAGACAAGGTGAACGGTCTTGCAACATGATAATCCCCTTTTGGGGTTTGGCAACAAGGAACTCGTTCCACCATCGGGTCAGGGAGGAGCATGAAGAGAGATGTGAGACACGGTTCGATGCTCAAAGCACGCAAACGCTCCTCCCAAACAACTCAAAACACTCAGTGCATCAGTAAAGTATGACAGCCAGCATCGATGACCGCAAGGGCTTAGACGTTGCAAAACCCCACCAAACAAATTCACCAACGTTTACCATCAACGCAACCGTTAACACGAAAAAGAAAACAGAAGAACCGGGCAAAGTCGAAAGGGACGTACCCCAGGCACCCGAGATACTACCAAACGCCGCAAGGCAACACGGAGACGGGCAATAACCATGGGGGGCCAAACTGCAACGGTTACATGCGGAAGACTCAGGTGGAGCCGCGGGAAGGCCGGAAACCCGATAAATTAGACCATAAACCTTGAAAAGGCCGAGCTGACCACCCAATGGGCCCACCGCCGGCGACCAAACGCCCGGGGACCCACGGCCGCGGCCCACGGCCCACCCCTTTGCCCATGGGGTGCCCTGCGGATAACCAAGCAGTGTCAGGAAATGGCCGGGTCAAACGCACGTCGGCACGAGGGGGGGCAGCACACCCCTATAGGCAAATAAAAACCTTTTCCTCTCTCCCACGGGTTTGACATCAATATAGCCGAGGGTCACACCCCCCCATAAAATCTTCATTTTAAAAGGGGTTTTGATCTGAAATTTTGCAGAGATGTTAAGCATACCAACCATTCATTATACAAAGTTTCATAATTTTGGATTAGTATTTAAATATTTTTCGAATATTTTTTTTTTGCTGTGCACACCCGGAGCAGGGGCGAGAGCCCGGACACAGCCCCGGATGCAGGGCGAGGCACCGGGCACAGCCCCGGATGCAGGGCGGATCCCCGGTCCAACCCCGGTGCAGGCGGAAAACCCCGGGGCCCGCCCCGGATTTACGGCCGAGAGCCCGGCCTGCCCCCCGAAAATTTTGGGGCCCAGTCACGAAGCCAAGGGCCCCCAACCAGGCCCGGATGCCAGGCCGAGCACCAAGCAAAGGGCACCCGGGCACAGCCCCGGGTGCGGGCCCAGATCCCCGTTTAACCCGGATGCAAAGCGAGGGCCCGAGGGATCCCGATGCAAAGGGGGAGAAGGGGCCCGGGCCCGCCCCTGATGGGGCCGAGAGCCTGGGCCCCGCCCCTGATGCCCGGGCCCAAAAGGGCCCCCGGGCCCCGCCCTGATGCCGGGGGAGTCACGAAGCCAAGGGCTCCGGATAAAAACCGGAGGCCAGCCGAGCCACCCAAGCCAAGGGCCTCGGCACGCCCCGGATGCAGGGCGGGGAGCCCCGGGGTGCCCCCGGGTGCCCGGGGCCCAGAGTCCCCGGGTTTCCGAAACCGATCCGAAGCCAAGGCCCGGATGCGGGGGCCCGCTACCGAGCCAAGGAACCCCCGGGTGTACGGCAAGCCACAGAGCGAGAGACCGAGAGCCCGGAGCAGGCGAGATACGAGCAAAGGGGCCCCGGAACAGCCCCCGGGTGCGGGCGAGTCACAGAGCGAGAGCAGGGGGCATGCACCCTTGTCAACACCTTGTCAAAACCCCTTGTCTAACACACTGTCAACACACTGGGCACACTGGGCCTCTGCTAACACCTGGGTAACACACGCTATCACACGCCCCCGCGGCGCCCGCGCCACGCCCGCGCGGCGCGGGCGCGCGTGTTTTTGGGGTGTTTATTGAAGCATGGCCCGGACGGTGGGCACGGTCACGGATATGGTCATGGTCGGCACCCGGGCGGAGACCTACTATCGCTCGGACCACCCCTTAATAGACACTGAACGCTGAAAAAAGCCGACCGATCCAAACCCAATGCGGCGGCGACCACGCCGACGGGGCCCGGGGGTCACAAAACTTGCCCCTGGTGTGCCTCACGGAGGTGG